>WNWU01017170.1:0-11932 GCA_012654045.1 Ptyas mucosa | reverse complement strand
GGAAGGAAGGAAGGAAGGAAGGAAGGAAGGAAGGAAGGAAGGAAGGAAGGAAAGAGAGACAATGGGTGGAAGCTAGTCAGAGAGAGATCCAGACGGAAAAAAGGAGGAATTTTCTCACAGTGAAAAGGATCGATCAACGAACAGCTCGCCTTCCAAAGTTGTGGCTGCTCCATCATTGGAAGCCTTCAAGAAGAGATTGGACAACCATTTGTGTCCGGGATGAAATAACGACTCCTGCCTTGAACAGGGGGTTAGACTAGAAGACCTCCAAAGTCCCTTCCGGCCCTTGGAATCTATCGATTCCTCTGGCTCATCTTATGGCTGGCTTTGTTTTCCTGCTGTCTTGGCTTCAGCTCTCTGCGCTGCTGTCCAAACAAGCAGCGGATTAGAAACTGAAGGTCGGCTCCCTTTATTCCCATCCAAATAGTTGGGAGATCAAAAGTTCAAACCAGCCCCTCATTTGTGGACCCAGGCCAGTCCCCTGGTATGAGAAGAATCAGGAAGGTGTGCCATTTAAGGAACTAGCTGTGTGTGGTTTCGGCAAGGCTGGGCCGTCTGGGAGGGAGGTCGCAGAGGAGCCAATAGACCAGCAAATGAATAAATAAATACATTTATTGTGCTGGGACTCATTGTTCTGCAGCATCTCTTTGCAAATAGCCATCCCAGATCACCCAAAGCTGATGTGATAATCATCATTCTGCATTTTAAGGTCCAGAAACTACCAGAGTTAGCCAATCCAGACCAGTGTTTCTAACCTTAGCAACTCTGAGAGGTGTGGACTTCAACTCCCAGAATTCCCCAGCCAGCATGCTTGGATTTCAACTCCCAGAATTCTCCAGCCAGCTTTGCTTTGCTGGTTGGGGAATTCTGGGACTTGAAGTCAAGACATCTTAAAAGTTGTTGGGTTGAGAAACACTGGCCTAACAAAGGGATGGTGCAAGCCCATTTCCTATAAGATAAAGATAAAGGTAAAGGTTCCCCTCCACATGTGTGCTAGTCGTTCCCGACTCTAGGGGGCGGTGCTCATCTCCGTTTCAAAGCCGAAGAGCCAGCGCTGTCCGAAGACATCTCCGTGGTCATGTGGCCGGCATGACTCAACGCCAAAGGCGCACGGAACGCTGTTCCCTTCCCACCAAAGATGGTCCCTATTTTTCTACTTGCCTTTTTTACCTGCTTTCGAACTGCTAGGTTGGCAGAAGCTGGGACAAGTCACGGGAGCTCACCTCATTACGCGGCACTGGGGATTCGAACCGCTGAACTGCCGACCTTTCGATCGACAAGCTCAGCGTCTTAGCCACTGAGTCACCGCGTCCCTTGTTTTAGTAGACTTACGAGTAACTTTATTGTCACTTGGAATAGGCACACATTAAATGAAATTTCGTTGCATTCAGAAAATTCATTTTAGTATTCTTCCAGGACAGATCTGAAGGGGGAACCAACCAACCAATCAATCATTTATAATCTGAGATCAATAGAGCGATGGGAAGTCAGCCAGCTTGGAGCTGCAACTCAAATGGGGGTGATAAACTCCATCTAAGATTAAATTCCAACCTGAGATGAATAGTCACGAATCAACAAGTACATCAAGAAGTCAAGTCAAGAAAGCTGAACTTTTAAGGAGAGGAGATAAAATGAAACTGGGACACGCCCCCACTTTTTAGCAGCTTCCCAAAAAATCAAGGACACCGTTTCCTGCCATTTTGAGATATGAAACACCTGAAGAATTCTTTGAAAGAGCTTAATGTTATTAACAAAAGATAATACAAAAAACCCGTTTTTCACCCTCTCCCAGGTCTCGATAAAACCTCCGTGTTATCCAAGTTACTTATTGCTTGGCGGGGAAAAAAATTAAAGAAAAGGAAAACACACAATCCAAACCTTGACAGCTAAGAAACCTGTCGGATTCCTTTTCCCGATCAAGGGTTAACTTTCTTGGCTGATCATTCGAGTTAACAAAATATGGCTGCGAGCACTTTGGACATCTTTATAAACATTGCTAAGAAAGGCTTGAGTTCTGTTGAAAAATAACCTGTATTTATATGAGGACTTCACAAGTTTACATCAAACAGGCAGCACGTAATCTGTGCAAAACTCAACTCCGATGTGGTTTGGGTGAAGAGTTTTATCGTCTTGGCTCAGGAAAATAAACTCTTAGAAAATGATGGTAGGGAAAAAGAGGTCGAAAAATCAAGGCGTTGCTTCTTCCTTGTTTCCCCATCATTGGTTGGGGTATAAAAGCCAGCAAGAAAATGAACCAGGACTCAAACGGGCTGCAAAGAAAGTTTAGAGACAGAAAACGATGATATTGTGGGCATCGAAATCAGTGTTTTTCAAACTTGGCAACTTTACGATGGACGGTGGACTTAATTCAGGGATGGGCTGCTGGGGGTTTGCAGGGGTTCAGGAGAACCTCTAGCTAAGATTCTGTGTTCGTTCGGAGAACCCCCCCAAATCCCGAAATCCCACTCCTGGCTGGCCCGCTCATCCTGCCCTGCCCCTCCCAGGAGTCTCCAAACAGCCCATTTTGGATGCAGGTAAGGGGAAGGGACGCATGGAGGCTCGGGGAAGGCGTAAAACAGGCCTACCGGAAGTCCCATTTCTGGCCTCCAGAGGGCCTCCGGAGCCTGGGGAGGCTGTTTTTGCCCTCCTGGAAGCTCAAGAAAAGCCTCCAGAGCCTGGGGAGGGCAAAACACCTCCCTCCCGCTGTGGTGCAGGAGGCCAAGTAGGCCACGCTCACCATGGCCACGGCCACCCAGCAACCAGGCAAAGAACCCCTTCCTAAAATTTTTGAAGCCCACCCCTGCTTCAATTCCCAGAATTCCATGCTGGCTGGGGGATTCTGGGAGTTGAAGTCCACTCATCTTAACACACTGATTTGATTTTCTGATTGTGGATTTCTACGGGGAAAAGTAGATGTGGTTTGATTCCTTAACTCCCAATTCTGGTTCCTGCTTATCAAGGACTACAGGTAGCCCTCAACTTAAAACCGTTCATTTAGCGACTGCCCAAAGTTACAACGGCACTGAAAAAAGTGACTTAGAACTGGGTTTAGAACACTATCAACCATTACAGCTTCACCGTGATCAAAATTCAGACGTTCGGCAACTGGTTCCTATTTACGATGGTGGCAGATATCCCTGGGTCACGTGATCACCTTCATTTTACAACCACAGCGACTCCCTGAACGGCCAATGCAAAAATGTGTAAAAACAGTCGTTTAACGACCAGCACAACTTAACAAAATTCCAGGCTCAATTATGGCCGTAAGTCAGGGACTTTCGATAGCAGATCGCTGGGCTGCCCCGGCCAACAGATTTGCACTGCTAGCAATCCCAAAGCTTGGATCGAGTTCCTGCCAGTGGAGCAAAACTTCTGCATTGGAGCAATCTTGGCCTGAAGCCGAGAGAAAGTTTATTGTCATCTAAGCTATGCAATACATTTAATCGCTCAGCAGAATTTCTCTGGCTAGTTAAGATGGAATCAATATAGACCAGTGGTGAAATTCAATTTTTTTTTACTACTGGTTCTGTGTGCGTGGCTTGGTGGGCATGGCAGGGGAAGGATACTGCAAAATCTCCATTCCCACCCCACTCCAGGGGCAGGATACTGCAAAATCTCCATTCCTTCCCCACTCCTGGGGGGAAAGATATTGCAAAATCCCCATTCCCAGCCCACTCTGGTTTTCCCAGCCAGAGGTGGTATTTGCCGGTTCTCTGAACTCCTCAAAATTTCTGCTACCGGTTCTCCAGAAACCGCTGGATTTCAATCCTTGCTTATCTCACAGTTGCCTTGATAGCAGCTCTTCCTCCCCACTTCAAGGCCATTCCCTCTTCCCTCTATAATCCAAAACCACCATTGTACCACTGGGATAGCATCCTCAATAGGATCAGGGAGCAAAATCCATCATTTTGGTATTTGCCAGCCACCAGCCCTCTTTGCAAAAACTGGCAAGGCAAGAGCTGACATTAATTTAATTAAGCATCACTCCTATTTTTTAATAATTGGCATAGCTGCATGTTAACTCCCCCGCAAATGTGTTATTTTCTTTCACCCCCATTGCCTTTCCTCTTCTGGATGGAATTTGTAGATTATTAACCATGGCTACCGAGATTCTTATTTATACAGTTTAGCGGGGTGGGGGAAATTGAGAAGGGAACTTAATCGACTTGCAGAATCCCAGGCCCGATTTCCAATAAATCACAGCTGGATTTGCAGGTTGAATTAACCCTGCACCAAGCCAACAATTAGATTTCTCGTTGCCTCCAATTTCGACCTGCTGTCCTCGACGCAGGCAAAGAACGGGATCGAGGAAGGGGGAATTCATTTGAAACCATGGTTAGATTTACAAATCATATTTCAGCTGCCTTCGTACAGCATTCTGCACCAGCTTGGATTTCTCTGGCAGAAATGCATTATTTGAATCCAGACAACTGCGTTCTTTTATATAGGTAGTTGTCAATTTACAATCATTTGTTTATTGACCAACGGCCCTAAAAAAAAGGGACGGATGATGGATGATGATGATGATGATTAACAATATATGTGTCAGTGATTAAGTCTGTTTCTTTGATTTTTGAATGCAATTTAAAGAAGCTGTATGCTTATAGTTGAAAGAGATACTAATTGGAAAATACACCATATTCTATAGGTATTGGGAATATTATATGCAACAACGAAAAGAGAGAAGAAAATGGAGGGGAGTAGAAGGGAGTAGGAGAGGAGGAGAGAAAGAGTAAGGGGAGAGAGGGGAAAGGAGAGAAGAGATGGAGGGGAGGAGAAGAGTAGAAAGGGAAGGAGATAGAAGTGGAGAAGAAGAGAGAGGGGAAATAGACAGGGGATAGGAGAAGGAAAGAAGGAGAAAGGGAAGGAGAGGGAAGGAGAGGAGAAGGAAGGAGGGAAGGAGAGAGAAGGAGAGGGGAGTAGAGAAGAGAGGGAGGGGAAAGAAGAGGAAAGGAGAGGGATGTTGTAAAAATGGGCGAAATATGGTGTACAGGAGAAAAGAAAACAGACGGACAATTTTGTATTTTTTTCTCTTGAGGGTTACTATTGAAACTATAACGGAAGATAACACGGATGCTAAAGCACATCGGTTTAGATGTTAGATGACAGGTTCTGGAGAACCGGTAGTGGAAATTTTGAGTAGTTCGGAGAACCGGCAAATACCACCTCTGGCTGGCCCCAGAGTGGGCTGGGAAGGGAGATTTTACAATATCCTTCCCCCAGGAGTGGGGAAGGAATGGGGATTTGTAGTATCCTTCCTCTGGAGTGGGGAGGGAATGGAAATTTTGCAATATCCTTCCCACAGGAGTGGGGTGGGAATGGAGATTTTGCAGTATCCTTCCCCTGGAGTGAAGAGGGAATGGGGATTTTGCAGTATCCTTCCCCTGCCACACCCACCAAGCCACGCCCACCAAACCATGCCCACAGAACCAGTAGTAAAAAAAAAAAATCTGATTTCACTGCTGGTCCAGTTCTATAACCAATTTCATCCCAACTTCGTTGCCTTAGGCTCCGTCTGACGCACTAAATATAACATCGGCGACTCCAGACCGAATCGGTGCCAAAAACCCCTCTGGATTGGTGCAGGCTTATTCCAAATGCCACCTCCAGCTGGTAGAAGTTTTGCTTTGGGGCGGGAGGAGCCGAAAGCCGCATAGAGTTGCGAGGTTGTTGAGTTTCCAGAGCAGCTGGTGACATCTGTTCACACAAACAGCTTCAGCCGGTCATTCAATTCCTCCTGATTAAAAACCATCTCACAGAATCCGGACTCCCCAGGGAAGAAGGGAAAGGGGGGGGGGGGTAGGAAAGAAGAAAGTCTGCAGCTTTGGAAGCGATTTCCCCTCACGGGGTGTGTGTGTGTGTGTGTGTTTTCAGCAACAGCTATATTTTCAAATATTTGGAAAGGCCACGCAGCCCATTCTTCCAGCTCTGGAAACCTTCCTTTAAATCAGGGTTTCGTTCCCAAACTTGGCGATCTTAAAGTATGTGGACTTCAAACTCCCAGAATTCCCCCAGCCAGCATGATAATAGAATACAGAATAATACAGAATGACAGAGTTGGAAGGGACCTTGGAGGTCATCTAGTCCAACCCCCCCCCCCCATCCAAGCAGGAGACCCTAGATCCATGATGGTGAACCTAGCCATATCAGTGGGCATGCCAGCTCAGTTCTGGCATGCAGGTAGGTGGGGAAGGCTGTTTTCGCCCTCCCCAGATGCTTAGAGAGGATCTGGAGTCAGGTGACAAAGAAAAACAGGCCAAGAGCAAGCGGGAAAGGGGTGGGGGGTTGGGCACGCATGCGCAGGGCGGGGCGCATAGAATTATCGGTGTTGGCACGCACATGCGGGAACCTCCCAGTATCCTTCCCCTGGAGTGGGGAGGGAATGGGGATTTTGCAGTATCCTTCCCCTGTCATGCCCACCAAGCCCCGCCCACAGAACCGGTAGTAAAAAAAAATTGGATTTCACCACTGATCTGGAGCACCACTGCATCTGCATTGACAAAATCCCCATCGGTCAATTCGAAAAAGCAGTTTTACGCGGAACAGCTTACATTTATTTCTTGAATATTTACATTCTGCGAGGATACCTCTAATACGCATCCACCTCGGCTTATCCTGGGGCCTTGGGAAAGACTCGACAGGGGGATAAAAATGCCAAATCCAGTCGGAACATCTGGCCGACTCTGCGACCTGACCGTACCTAATGTTATCCAAAAGACAGAGCCAGCTCTGCCATGAAATTCCCAACATAGAAAGCCTGGAAAAAATAGCAAGGAAGGATGTTTGGATCAAGTTGCTAAATAATGCCATGTCCAAATCATTGGATGAGGATGCAGAGACTTCAAAACGAACATCTGGAACCGAATTCTCTGCTCCTTTTACAGCTTGTGTCTTTTTATGGATGAGGCCTCCTCTCCTCATTCATGCCCTTCTGTTTAAGCCACCTCTTCCCTTGTTTGGGACAAAACCCCCTACCCCACCCCACCCCCAAGACTCCCTTTTCGCGTTGGCCTTTTGCGCACGCGGGGGCACAAAGGCCCCACTGTTTCTGTGCAAAGGAGGACCCCCCCCCCATCCCCACAAAGGCTGGGACGATGCGGTCATCCCGTCAAGCACAGGGTGTGGGAGGGCCCGGAGGGCAACGGCAAGCAAGCAGCTGCTGATCCCAGGCTTCCTGTTCTAATGAACTAATTAATCACAGTAAATAGACCAACAATCTTGGTCTTGACAGAAAGCCGCCTGCCTCCCTCCCTCCCTCCCTGCCAGGTGGGGGCTAGAGATGAGGAAGGCTCAGGTGGCAGGCTGTGAGAATTGGTTTTGGGGAAAGCGGGCACAAGGGTCTTTGTGCTGGTATACGAAGGCAATTAATCTTCTGAATGGGAAATCAGAAGATTTCTGGAAGGGGGGGGAGAAGAGAGAGAGAGAGAGAGAGAGAAAAGAGAGAGAGAGAGCAAAACAGAGATGGAGAAAGAGAGGCAGACAGACAGGCGGAGACAGAGAGAGAAAGAAAGAAAGAGAGAGAGACAGAGAGATAGACAGAGAGAAAGAAAGAGAGAGAGAGAGACAGAGAGAGAGAAAAAGAGAGAGAGAGACAGGCAGACAGACAGAGAGAGAGAGGGAGAGAGAAAGAGAAAGAGAAAGAAAAAAGAGAGACAGACAGAGAGAGAGAGACAGACAGAGAGACAGAGACAGAGACAGAGACAGAGACAGGCAGACAGAGAAGAAGAGAGAGAGAGAAAGAAAGAAAGAGAAAGAAAGAAAGAGAGAAAGAGGGAGAGAGAGAAAGAGAGAGAGCGAAACAGAGAGGGAGAAAGAGAGACAGACAGGCAGAGACAGAGAGAGAAGAAGAGAGACAGAGAGAGAGAGAAAGAGAGAGAAAGAGAGAGAATGAAAGAGAAACAGAGAAAGAGAGAGAGAAAGGCAGACAGATAGGCAGAGACAGAGCAGAGAAGGAGGGAAAGAGAAGGGGAGAGAGAGAAAGAGAGAGGGAGAGAGAAAGAGAGAGAGAAAGAAAGAGAGAGAAAGAGAGAGAGAGAGAGAGAGACAGGCAGGCAGAGACAGAGAGAGAGAGAAGGAGAGACAGAGAGAGAGAAAGAGAGAGAGAGAAGAGAGAAAGAGAAAGAAACAGAGGCAGAGGCAGAGAGAGAGAGAGAGAGAGAGAAGGAGAGAGAGAAGAGAGGGGGGGGTTTAGAAAGCAATCTCATCCCTTCTTCCTCCACAGGGGTCCAGCAGCTCCGAGCAGACACTGTGGAAAAAGTCCTGATCAAACAGCTGCCTGGAAATGAGCAGGACCCCCAGGGGGTCTTTGCAACTTCGGAGTGGAAGCCCCCTGCAGCTGCTCTGGATGTGGTACCAGAAGCAGGGAGGGAGAAGGAGCCTCGCTCTTAAAGCAGGACTTTTCAACCTGGCAGCTTGAAGACGGGTGGACTTCGACTCCCAGCATTCCCAGCCACCCTGTGTGGACTTCAAGAGTCAGAACTCTCTGCTGGCTGGGAAAATTCTGGGAGTTGAAGTCCACGCATCTTCAAGCTTCAGAAACACTCATCTAAAGATGAGATTCTCTCTTGGAGAAGAAGCAAAACGTCTTCAAGGAAAGACAAAGGAACTCTTGAAAAAGCACCTTTGGATAATCATGACCTGGATGATGGAGGATCTCCATAAACTTCCATTTTTTCCTTCTTTCCTCTCTCTCTCCTTCCTTCCTTCCTTCCTTCCTTCCTTCCTTCCTTCCTTCCTTCCTTCTCTTTCTCACTTCCTTCGTTCCTTCCCCACCATCCAGTCAGAGCTGAAGAAGCTCATTGGATGAGAAGCGAAACACCTTCAAAGAAAAACCAGAAAGTCCAGTTGCCTCTTGAAAAAAAGCACCTTTGGGACAATCATGATCTGGAGGACGGAGAATCTCCATAGATAACTGGCCTAAAGAAACGGAAGCATTCAGGTCTCCATCTGGGAGGAAGAAGTTGGACCCAGTGAGATCTTCCAAATTCACTTAGGACACTTCACATCAACCGGGGGTTTTTTTCCAGGAAGAGCCTAGCTTGGGAAAAACAAAATTAGAAAGGAGGAAACATCAGAACAGATCACCTCTGGAATTATTTGCATTTTTTATATTGCACTAAATACTATTTATCTTTTTTTAAAAATTCATATTAGTGGTCCACGGGATTTTAAATTATGAATTTAGTGGTCCCTGAGGCCCAAAAGATTGGTGATCCCTGCTCTAGAAAACCTCCAAGGTCTCATTCAACTCTTGTTATACTGTTACAGGCTTGGGATAGGATAGGATGGTGTAGAAATAGAAACAGAAATAGAGGAGCCTGAGTGGCGTAGCAGGCTAATGCCTCCTACTAAGGCAGCATTTAACATCCAGCTGCCTGCAATTACTGCGAGTTCTAATCTCACCAGGCTCCAGGTTGACTCAGCCTTCCATCCTTTCTAAGGTAGGTGAAATGAGGACCCAGATTGTGCGGGCAATAAGCTGACTTTGTATAAAATATACAAAAGTATGAAGGCTATTGCTTAACGCATTGTAAGCCGCCCTGAGTCTCCGGAGAAGGGCGGCATATAAATAAAATTTTTAAAAAAGAAAAAAAAAGGAATAGGAATAGGAATAGAAATTAGAATAGAATAGAATAGAATAGAATAGAATAGAATAGAATTAGAATGTAGAGTAGAGTAGAGTAGAGTAGAGAGTAGAGTAGAATAGAATGGTCCCTTCCAGCCCTATGATTCCATGATTCCATGATTCCATGATTCTATGACTCTATGACTCTATGACTCTATGACTCTGTGATTACAGCTTCAATCCCGTCTTGCTTTCTGCCCATTTTCCAGCATAACTGATGATGTGGGAACCCCAGAAGGGCAGAGAATTGTAAGAGCTGCTCCTTCCTGGCATCGACCGTTCCTAAATGACCAAACTGTCTCCAACTGGGAGACCAAGGCAGAGACGGTGAGGAGCCAGGGGTGAAGTTCTGGAGCTGCCATCTTCCCAGTCAGGGGACTGAAATAACTCAGCTTGCCTGGCACTGCTTGGCTGTCCGCCATCTCTCAACTTCAAGAGACGGCCTGCAAGAGGGAGGGAGGGAGGAGAAGAGGAGGAAGCAGAGAACAGCCTCTTCCTAGAAGGGAGAGGAGCGGGGGGAAAAAAGAGGAGAAATTGACCAGCCTGGATGGAAATGGAACAGGGCCTTCCTTCCTTCCCGCTTTGGGAGTATTTTGGCAGCAAATATTTAGTGGTTGACCTCCGAATCTTTCTTTGCATCTGCAGAAGAGGGTGGAGCTGGCCTTGAAGTAGAGACACACAAACACAGCAGCAGCCATTAGCAATACATGGTCATTGATTTTATTTATTCAAAACAAATTCAGATAGGATAAATATAGACGCGGGATGAGGTTCTCCACAAGGCAGAGGTCCTGTCAGAAAAATTTTTGCCCTTAGATCCCACCCAAGGAAACTCCGTAGCTGATGGGACCCACCAGGGATGGGCTTCAAAAATTTTAGCAAGGGGTTCTCTGCCTGGTTGATGGGTGGGCGTGGCCATGGTGGGCGTGGCCTACTCAGCCTCCTGAACCACGATGGGGAGGCGGGGCGTTTTTGCCCTCCCCAGACTCCGGAGACTTTCCTTGAGCCTCCAGGAAGGTGAAAAGGGCCTCCCCAGGCTCTGGAGGCCATCCGGAGGCCAGAAATGGGCCCGTCTCTGGCTTTCCCGAACTTTTCGCCCTCCCTGAGCCTCCATGTGTGCCCTGTACTTACCTGCATCCAAAATGGGCCACATGGGGACTCCTGGAGGGGAGGGGTTGGGGGGCCAGCCAGGAATGGGATTTGGGGGTTCTCCGAACTGCACAGAATCTTAGCTAGAGGTTCTCCCGAATCCCTGCGAACCCCCAGCAACCCAACCCTGGAACCCACAGCATACCTCTCCTACGGGACCTGATGGACAGGTAGATGTCACCGGGCAGAGAAAGTCCCTGAAATAACCTGGCCCATGGTCATGTAAGGTCATGAAAAGGTCATTACCACCACGTTGAGCTGGACTTGGAAGCAAACCAATGAAACCAACTGAACTGAAAGAAGCTTCTTGGATGAGAAGCGAAATGTCTTCAAGGAAAAACTGAAGTCCAGTTGCCTTTTGGAAAAAGCACCTTTGGGACAACTGGGTGATTTGAGAATCTTCATCGGCAGACTTGCTTAGAAGTCTCTCCTGAAGGGGAGAACCTCATTTTAAGACGAGCTGCATAGTTTATTTTTTTCTAGACTAACTGGATTTCCTCTCAAGCAGATACGGGGCTCCACATCTTGGAGAGAAAAGAGATATTTTCCAACAAGGCCACAAGGGAGCCCAAAAAAATGGCAGACCCCAAGATGCATGCATAAAAGCCCTCCATTATGTGGTTTCTCAGAAGACGATTCTCAAGGCAATAGAGGCCAAGTCATAATGGTGAGCTGATTAGGATGATGGCATAGAGCTGAGCATAGAAACCCCAACTCTACTGATGCATTTGGATAACAACACTATCTTGGTTCTTCAAAACCACAGTTAACCCTTTTCAGAGATCCGTGCTTGTTCTGGCTTTCTTTTTTCTCACCATAGATTCCTGAGAGCTGGAGACAAAGAACAGAAATTCAATATTCCATTCAATAGCAATAGCACTTAGATTTATATACCGCTTCACAGTGCTTTCGAGCCCTCTCTAAGCGGTTTACAGAGTCGGCATCTTTGACCCCAACAATCTGGGTCCTCATTTTACCAACCTTGGAAGGATGGAAGGCTGACTCAATCTTGAGCCGGTCAGGATCGAACTTCTGGCAGTGGGCAGAGTTAGCCTGCAATCCTCATTCTAATCACCGTGCCATCACAGCCCTTCCTTCCTTCCTTCCTTCCTTCCTTCCTTCCTTCCTTCCTTCCTTCCTTCCTTCCTTCCTTCCTTC
>WNWU01017167.1:0-12468 GCA_012654045.1 Ptyas mucosa | reverse complement strand
GGTTTTCCAGGAACCAACTTTGATGCCTTTGCTGGAACTTCAGGCTTAGAGGACAGTTGAGGGACATCTGCTTTATCTTGAAGTCCTGGTTTTCCAGAAGCCAACTTTGATGTCTTTGCTGGGACTTCAGGCTTGGAGGACAGGAGAAGGGCATCTACTTTGTCTTGAGGTCCTGGTTTCCCAGGGACCAACTTTGATGTCTTTGCTGGACTTCCTTTAGCACCCAAAAGAGAAGATTGCCCTCCATCTGCAGAAGAAGCTGTGGATATCCCCTTGTGAACTGCCAAGATTGAATTGACAACTTCACTTCGTTCTTCTGGCATTGAGGGAGATGAACCTTTCCCAACCATGTTTCCTAGCTTCGGGCCACCTAGATTAGAAGATGCTAAGAGCAGGCCATTTTTGGAAGTCAAGAAAGCCAATGGAGATGCCACTCCTGATAGTTGACCTGCTGCTGGTTTGGTTCCTTTGGCAGAAGATGGATGGGTTAAGTTATTGACACTGGCCAAAGACTCAGAGACTCCTTGGAGAACCTCTTCACCTGCTTTTGCATCCAAGATTGGACCTTCCGGTACACCCAAAATATTACTAATAGAAATATGGTCACCTAGAGACAGAAGAGAGTCTTCTGCATGTCCAGCATTGATGGAATTTACCAAATTGCCCTGGATATCTGAAGATGGCTGAGAAGAACCTGGAGCACCAGAATCCTGGCTCGTTCCTTGGGTATCCAAATTCCCATCAGAAGATACCGAGCTGGGAATTGAGGTTTCTTCTGGAGATTTACCAATCATGGCTCCATCAGCAGAAGGTTGTCCACTTATTGACTCCGAATTTTGTCCAAATTGCTCTGCTATATTGTTTTGATTTGGACCTGTACCTGTGGAAGAAGTGGGTGCTTGGGCACCTGCTGTTCCTATGTTGGCAGTATCCTTCCCTCCTTCGGTGGAGAGGGCTGGTTCTCCATTAACCAGGTTTTCAGAAACATCTTTGCTGACCGATGTCCCAGGGGACTGTGGTTCAGTAGACGATGGAGCTAAGGATAATTGTTTTTCGCTTACAATTGAATTGTCTTGAGGTGTCTCTGCTTCTTCCCCTTCTGTTGCTACGCTATCTGGAGATGTTTGAGATCCTGCATTGTTTGATGATGACCCTGCGTTGGCTATCTCCTTTCCTGGGGATAAAGAAGATTCTCCATTCTCAAGTCCTCCAAGAATGTTTTCATTGGCAGATGTTTCTGGCAATTGCAATTCTGTGGCTGATGGAACCGAAGAAGCCTTGTCCCCACTGGCGATAGAGTGGCTGTCTGTTGGTTCTGCTCCCTCAGAAGCAAGGGTATCTTCTGGTGATGTTCCATCTGCTGATAGCTGAGATCCTTCATCGGTTGTTGACTTTCTGCTGGCAGTTTCCACCTCTTTGGCAGAAGATGAATTTTCTAGTGACTCTGGAGTGGATGGAGACAAAGGTCCCTTTTCCTCAGGCACGCTGGAAGACACTTCTGCTATCTCTGCACCATCAGGAGGTGGAGTCCCTGCTGTCAATTCTCCATCTAGAGGTAGTTGAGATCCTGCATTTGTGGCTGTGTTGCTAGTTTCTTCTTCATTGGAAGAAGAAATGGCTTGTGATTCTGGAGCAGATGCAGCCAAAGATCCTTCACTCGTTCCTGAGACTTCTGGTGTTCCTGCCTTTTCAGAAGTTGGAGCTCCACCTGGCCCAACAACACCGTTTGGAGATGACTGAGGTTCTGCGTTAGTTGCTGGTTCTGAATTGACTGCTTCCATCCCATCTCCATCGCTAGGTTTTCCAGAGACCTCTTGATCTTCTGGTGCAGTTGATGATTCTGCAGCTGATGAACCTAAAGAAGTATCTCCCTCATTGGCAGAAGAGCTTTCTAATGGTTCTACTCTGTTGGACGCATCAGATGTTTCAGTGGCTCCATCAGCCACCACAGATGGCTGAGCTCCTGCATTATTTGTTGACCCCGAACCAGTCATTTCCAACTCTTCACCAGTTCCTCCAGAAACATCCTCATCATCTGATATTCCAGGAGATTTTGATGCTGTGACTGATAAGGTCAAAGACAATTTCTCCCCATTGTTGGAAGCATCTTCTGCTGCTTCTGTGCTCTTAGAATCTTGAACCTCTGTTGGTGGTGAACCATCTAGAGATGGTTGAGTCCCAGATTCTAAATTGGCATTTTCCACTTCTTCAGTAGAAGTAGAAGTTGAATGTGACTTTGCAGCTGGTGGGATCAAAGATCCTTCCTGCCCATTTATACTGGAGGGACCGTCTGATATCTCAGAAGTTCCAGTGGTTGTAGATGGCTGAGCACCATCAGGAAGTAGCTGAGATCCTCCATTATTTGCTGACTCCACCGTGGCTGTTTCAGTCCCGTTATTATTTAGGGAGAGTTCTCCATCACTACGTCCTTCAGTATCCTCTTCACTGGTAGATGTTTTAGACTCTGATCCTCTGTCCGATGGACCTTGAGAAGATATCTCACTGATCGTATTAGTGATGTCTTTGAAATCTTCTACTCCGTCAGAAGAAGCCACACCATCTGGAAGGAACTGAGATGATTTGTCAGTTGCTGGAGGTGAATTGGCAGATCCCGTCACTTCAACAGGGGAGGCAGGACGTTCTTCGTTGAGTGCTCCAGAAAACTCACCACTTTCTGAAGTTGTGGGTTCCTGTGACTCTGCGGTCGATGAAGCCATAGGTGGTACCTTCTCAGGAGCTGCAGATGTTTGTTCTGTCTCTCTAGAAGTTTCAGGTGCTGCTTCATCATCTGGAGATGGTTGAGAACCCACAGCAGATGGCTCAGAAGCAGAAGTTTCCATTCCTTCAGCAGAAGAGGCTGATTGTGGTGTCGCATCCTCAGAGGATACTGCTTCTGTTGACAATTGAGCATCATCCCTTGGGACTGAGGTCTCTCCATCTTCTATAGGTGCCAGAGCTAAAATTCCTCCAACGGGTGAAGTTACAAATTGTCCCACAGGAAAGTCACTTCCAGGCTGACCATCGTTGTTCACTGTAATGGCCGTTTTGGCTGATGAAGCTGACCCTGTGTCATCTTCCCCATCCCTACTTTCACCTACAACTTCACTGCCTGGAGAAGAATCAAGAGTTTTGGATGATAGACTTGAGGAGGGTTCTCCATCTTCATTCTCCGAATTGGAAAGCATATCCTCGATAGATGCAGAAGATGTTTCTCCTGAGGGTTCCTGAGTTTTTGTTGACGTCTCAGTGTCTACAAGGGGAGAAATTGTTCCAGATTTTACAGCTGGTTCATCGCCAGAGCTTGGGATACTGGTTTCCAGTGCATCTTCAGAACCTGGCTGTTGCTCAGAAGGTGGAGTATTGATTTTGTCCTGGGTATTGTCACCATCTAGAAGAGGTTCCTCATTAATCCCTGGCTCCGAGGTAGATCCAATTCTCTCTTCTTTAGGAGATACGATTGGTCCATCGCTTAGGTCTCCAGAAATGCTTGGTTCCTCAGTAGCTTCTGCAAGAGCTGACTGAGGGTTTATGATGGATGGAGCAGAGGAAGTTTCTTCTCCATCGATGGAAACAGAATCTTCTGGAACCTCTGAGTGTGTTTCCGTGTCATCTTCTTTTGGTGGTTGGGAAGAAGTTGCCAGTGGGGTTCCAGAAATTGAAGAGAGTGCTGTATCAGGAGGTGGGAGATCTGACACACTGCGGTCTTCACCGTTGGCTTGTGTGTCTACCTCATCTGAGGAAACACTTGGGATGGCGTCACTGTTTTCAGAAGGAGAACCCATATTTCCAGGTGATCCACTGAGCAAGACCTCACTTCCTTCTCTCTCTGAAGATGGCTCATTGGTAGATCCAGGAGAGGAAGCTTCTGCAGGTGGTCCTTGAGCCTTGGCAGCTCCTTGGTTGTCCACAGGAGCAGGAGGAGAATCTTCTACGTCCCCTGAACCTGTTTCCATATCATTCTCTTCTGGTAGTTGAGAAGAAGGTTGGGAATCTTCAGGTGATCCACTGGGCAAGACCTCACTTCCTTCCCTCACTGAAGATGGTTCGTTGGTAGATCCAGGAGCTGAAGCTTCTGTAGGTGGTCTTCCTAAGTCCCCTGAACTTGTTTCCATGTCATTCTCTTTTGGTAGTTGAGAAGAAGGTTGGGAACCAGGTAACAAATTGGACGGAAGTTCTGTTGTGTCTGGTTCTGAAATTAGAGCTCCAGAAAGTGCTTCGTCGGGTGATGTTGAAGGAAAGGTAGGTTCTCCTTCTGAGGAGAAACTGGAACCAGATGTTAGTGCATTCTCTACAAGTGACTGGCTTGGAGACAGTGGATCATTCAAGGTCCCTGATCTTCCTATAGGCTGTGGGGTTCCAGAAATTGAAGAGAGCTTTGTATCAGAAGGTGGGAGATCTGACACACTGTGGTCTTCACCGTTGGCTTGTGTGTCTACCTCATCTGAGGAAACTCTTGGGATGGTGTCACTATTTTCAGAAGAAGAACCCATATGTCCAGATGATCCACTGGGCAAGGCCTCACTTCCTTCTCTCTCTGAAGATGGTTCGTTGGTAGATCCAGGAGGTGAGAGATCTGACCCACTGCCATCTTCACTGTTGGCTTCTGTGTCTACCTCATCCAAAGAGGAACCGATATTTCCAGGTGATCCACTAGGCGAGACCTCATTTCCTTCTGTCTCTGAAGATGGTCCATCATTAGAGGCAGGAGCTGAAGCTTCTGCGGGTGATCCTTGAGTTTCTACAGGTGGTTCTTGAGCCTTGTCAGCTCCTTCGTTGTCCACAGGTGGAGGAGAACTCGCTGTTGTATCAAACAAAGCCCTTGATTCATTTTCAGACACAGTAGCCGAATCTGAAGAGATGGGATTTATTTCATCCTCAGGAACACTGTTGGATGTGGTATTAGCCTCACTATCTTCTAACTCTGAATTAGCTGTTTCCTCCCCAGGGTTCAAAGAGGAAGCTGTGTCACTGAGGAGATCTGCAGATCTTTCTTCATCAGGTATCTCAGTTCCCTGGGCAGACTCTTGTCCTGGAAGTGATGACACCAAAGATGTCCCTTCATTGCTCTTTGGGTTTCCTGACTCTTCTTCTCCTTTTTCTTCCACTGTGGAGGTTGTCTCCACCTCACCATCTTCAGGCAACTGAGAAGGTATCTCTGGCGTTACAGAAAGTCCCACCAAAGGAATATCTGATGCCTCCAATTGCGAAGTCCTAACAAGGGTGTCACCGGGAGGCCCTGAGTCAGACGGAGCATCAGTTGTTCTATCTGAAGGAGAGGAATTCGGTGCTTCAGCATCTACAAAGTCTTCTGGTTCTTCACTGGTCAAGTTGACAGGGCTTTCATGATTGAGCTCTGGGCCTGATGAAGATGGAATTGGATCTGTATCACCTCTTCCTTCAGGAGAAGCAGAATCCACACTAGCCGGAGATGGTTGAAGGGAGCCTACATCAAAGTCACTTGTCCCTGCAGATCCAAAATTTTCATCGGTGGGCACTGGCCAAACGGGAGGGAACCCTGTTGAAGACTGTGAGGTCTCAGGACTACCCTCTGAAGACAATGAAGGTTGATCTCCAGCATCTACGTTCTCTTCTGTTCCTTGGTCAGGCAGGTCTTCTGGGGTGCTAGGAAAAACTGTGGAATTTGAGGATGGCTCTTCTAACGTCCTACTCTCATCCGTGGATGGTTCTGGGGTATCCTTCTCTGCCTCTAAAGGGGCAGCTTTGATTTCTTCCCATGAAGTTGAGGTGGGCTTCAATTCCTCCTCCAGAATTGGTTCTCCAGGGATGTTCTCCAACGGTTTGTCTCCTTCTGGAGGACTTTTGCTGGAAAGTTCAGTCTGGGCTTCTTCTCTAGAGGAAGATGCTAGGAAGTCTTCCTTCAAGGTTGCCAAAACAGTCACGGGAGCATCTGTTATGCCAGAGTATCTCTCCGTGATTAGCTCGGTGGCTTCGTGGCCAGCATCCAAATCTGGAGGAGGTGTTTCCTTTGAAGCTTCCTGGGTCTTAGCAAGAGGGTCTCCTTGAAGGGTTTCTTTCCCCAAAGTTGGCTCTGAAGAGTTGACTTGAGCCAAGACGCTCTTGTCCACCGATGGGACTTCCAAGGTTTCCTTGAGATCTTCTGGGATTTTGAAGGTTTTGGGCGTGCTGGTGAGAGAACCAGAATCGTCTTCGCTGGACGCCAACCCAGAATTGGGAGGTTCTCCAGGACTTGATGTCTCCCCTTCTCCAACAGCTTCGGGGGTCTCCCCATTCGTCTCGGAAGGGAAGGGGGTTTCAGCTGGAAAGTCCAGATCCTCCTCGGTGGTCGTAGGCAGAGTGGGCCCAAAATAATCGGCGAAGATCACCGTGGAAGGAAAATTTGGCGTGGAGTAGTCATCTTCAATGGCCGGATGTTGGGTGGACACTGGGAGAGCTGTTCCCATTGCGATCCCTGCAAAGGGTTGACAAAATGAGAGTCACACTTTTGCGACAAAACACAAGCTTCTGGCCGATTTAAATACCATATTTTTCAGCGTATAAGACGCACCGGAGTATAAGACGCACCTACCTATTTTGGTTGTTATTGGTTTTTTTAAAGTTTTTTTTTTATTTTTTAGACGAACACACATACAAACATACCATGTGTTTTCTTTGAACAGAGTATTTGGCTGGTTCACAAATTTAAACAATGTTTAGTCATTTCAATTAAATTTACAATTTCTATATTTCCTTTTTGCCATATTTATTCCTCATCTATTTTTTTTAAAAAACCAATATTACCCTTCATTCTCATCTCTAATCTTAATCAAATTCAATTTTCCCCTTCTATTCTATATTATACCCCTTCCCGTTGTCATCTATTTTTATATCCATCCTCACATTGGTTAATTATGTAATATTACAGTTGTTTAATACAAATTCAACATTTTTATATAAATCAATTAGTTATATAACTATCTTTTTTGTATATTAATCAATATGAACATGAATATTCCAATTATTTCTATGCAATCCAATTTCTTACAAGTCAATTAATTATATTTACCAATAATAATAAACCAAATAATTTCCCCCAATATTCCTCCAAACCACAATTTAACCATTTCTGCTTTCAACACAATATACAATTAATAGTATCTCAATTATTACAATTCCCTAGTTAAATAGAGCTTTTTTTCTTTTGTGTTTTAAAATCTTGAACTCTCCTCTTTTGCCCTAAATTTCCCATTGTTTGCACCTACCTTTTTTGGTGAGGAAAAAGAAAAAGAAATCTCTCTCTGCCTCATTTTGTCACCTTGCAGCAAAGACCCTGCTTTACTTTCAGTTTCGTTTTTTCAGCATAGCTAGGGGGAAAATAATCTGCTCCAGCACTCTTTGCAGCAAGCAGGAGTGCAAAACAGCTGAGAGCAAATCAGCTGAGAGTTGGGAGGCCTATGAATCAACTTGTGCTAATTAACCTATGCTGAAGCTGAAAGGGGCTGTTTTTTCTTGCTGTTTGCTTGCAAGAAGGTAAGTGCTGTGAGGCACAGGCCAAAGGATGGGGGCCAGTGGGTGGGCGGAGCTACATTTGGTGTATATACCTCCCCTTTTGGGAGGTAAAAAGGTGCGTCTTATACTCCGAAAAATACGGTAGATTGAAATAAATCGATTAATGTACAGAACTCAATGAGGACTTGATGCTTTACCCTTTTGGGGGGTAAAAAGGTGCGTCTTATACTCTGAAAAATATGGTAGATTGAAATAAATCAATTCATGTACAGAACTCAATGAGGACTTGATGCTTGATCCCCGCCTCTGGAGGTTTTGAAGAAGAGGTTGGACTGTTATCTCAGAAATGGTTTAATCAGTTCACCTGCATGTTACCAGGGGTTGGACGACAGGCAGTCCTTGACTTACGACCATTTGAAATTACTGGTAGTCCTCAATTTACAATGGCTCATTTAGTGACCGTTCAAAGTTACAACAGCACTGAACAAAAGGGACATACGACCATTGTTCACGCTTACAACCGTTGCAGCGTCCCTGTGATCATGTCACCAAAAGTCAAATGTTTGGCGACTGGCTCCTATTTATGACGGTTGCAACATCCTGGGGTCATGTGATTTCCTTGTGTGACCTTCTGACCAGCAAAGACAATGGGGAAGCCAGATTCACTTAACAACCGTCTTACTAACTTAACAACGGCAGGGATTCACTTAACAACTCTGGCAAGAAAGGTCGTAAAACAGGGCAAACCTCACTTAATCAATGTCTCACTCAGCAACAGAAGTTTTGGGCTCAATTGTGGTCATAAGTGGAGGACTAGCTGTATGGTGGTGTTGAACAAAAGGACTTGTTCGCTGGGTGCCCAAAGTTATTTCATTTGCGGCATATATGATCATGTGGACTGAGTGGTGCAGTGGCCTAGAGGTGCAGCTCTCGCCTCGCAATCAAGACGGTGTGAGTTTGATCCTAGGTAGAGGCAGATATTTCTCTCTCAGGGCACCGTGAGAATATATCTGCTGAACAAGACTCCGCATTGGCAACAGGGAAGGCATCCGGCCAGTAAACACTCAACTCCATTCAGTTGCCCAGACTCCACCCCGCAAGGGATTATGGGGACATTAAAAGGAGATGATATATGGATTCTTGGCAACCTGTTCACATTTACAACAAGTTGCCAAGTCCTCCGTAATTCAGGTGATGATCACACACTCACAGCCCTGATCAACAACCACACGCAAATGGTTTTCAACTCAACCTTCAGAATCAGAATAGAGTTGGAAGGGACCTTGGAGGTCTTCTAGTCCAACCCCCTGCTCCAGCAGGAGTTCCTATCCCATTTCAGACCAGTGGCTGTCCAGTCTCTTCTTAAAAACCTGAAGTACCCACAACTTCTGGTGGCAAGCCGTTCCACTGGTTAATTGTCCTCACTGTTAGGAAGTTTCTCCCTAATTCCAGGTGGCTTCTCTCAATCTTGTTTTCTGGTGCTTTGGAAAATAAGTTGACCCCTGCTCAAGACTGGCCACTACAGGTAGTCCTTGACTTATGACCATAATGGAGCCTGCCCATAATGTTGTAACGGTCATAAAACAGACCGTGTGCTCACAACTTTTGCAGCACTTAAAGGAATCCTGCATCTTTTAAGTAAATCCATTGTTTCCTATGTCACAGTTTTGCCCAAAACTGGACATGAATATCATTTTGGGGTTAAACTGTTATAAAACAGAGTCACATGAGTACAGGATAATGACATGATCAACAGGCACAATCATTGGCTACCTTTTTCAGGTAGGTCATAACTTTGGTCATTAAGCAAAATCAGTCATAAGTCAAGAATTACCTGTACTCTTGTGTTGCTGATTTTTGTGTCCTGGCTTCAGGTGCTTTGGAGAATAGGTTGACCCCCCTCTTTTCTGTGGCAGCCCCTCAAATATTGGAAGATGCTCTCATGTCACCCCATTTAATTAGAGGTGCCCAATTCTGGTCATCGTTCTTTATATTTTTTTTAGTCTCCAGTCCCCTAATCGTCTTTGTTGCTCTTCTCTGTACTCTTTCCAGAGTCTTGACATCTCTAGAAGGGACCTTGGAGGTCTTCTAGTCCAAAGTCCTCTTACTCAGGCAAAAGACCCTACATCATTAAACACAAATGGTTGTCCAACCTCTTCTTAAAAACTTCGGAACACCCACAACTTCTGGTGGCAAGTTGTTCCACTGGTTAATTGTTCTCACTGTTAGGAAGTTTCTCCTCAGTTCCAGTCCCAAATGTGGTGGTTTTTCAAAAGGCAACTGGACTTTCTGGTTTTTCTTTGAAGACGTTTTGCTCCAAGAAGCTTCCTCAGCTCTGACTGGAGAAACTTCCCTTCCCTACCATCCAGTCTGAGCTAAAGAAGCTTCTTGGATGAGAAGCAAAACGTCTTCAAAGACGTTGCCTCTTGAAAAAAAAGCACCTTTGGGACAACCATGACCTGGATGATGGAGAATCTCTATAGACATCCTCAATTCAAGGTTGCTTCTCTCCTTGATTAGCATCCATCCATTGCTTCCTGTCCTGCCCTCAGGTGTTTTGGAGAATAGCTTGACTCCCTCTTCTCCGGGGCAGCCCCTGAGATATTGGAAGACTGCTATCATGTCTCCCCTAGTCCTTCTTCTCATTAAACTAGACATACCCAATTCCAGCAACCGTTCTTTCATTTTATCCTCCAGCCCCCTAATCATCTTTGTTGCTCTTCTCTGCACTCTTTCTAGAGTCTCAACAAGTCAACATTTTTTTTAACATCGTGGCAACCAAAACTGGATGCAGTATTCCAAGGGTGGCCTTACCAAGGCATTATAAAGTGGTATTAACACTTCTATTAACAGGTAGAAGGGTTATCTACCTGTCAAGATAACAGGTAAAAGTATAAACATAATTTGAATAGATGAAAAGAATAAGAGTAAAAAGGAGTCCTGGTGGCGCAGTGGACTAATTCACTGTTATGAAGATCAGCTGCTTGCAATTACTGCAAGTTCAAATCCCACTAGGCTCAAGGTTGACTCAGCCTTCCATCCTTTCTATGGTAGGTGAAATGAGGACACAGATTGTGGGGGCAATAAGCTGACTTTGTATAAATATACAAAAGTATGAAGGCTATTGCTTAACGCACTGTAAGCTGCCCTGAGTCTCCAGAGAAGGTCGGCATATAAATCAAATTTTTTTAAAAAAGGAATATTAGGACAGGGACGGTAGGCATGCTAGTGCACTTATGCACGCCCCTTACAGACCTCTTAGGAATGGGGTGAGGTCAACAGTAGACAGTTTAAGGTTAAAGTTTTGGGGGTTTGGGGAAGAGACCACAGAGTCAGGTTGTGCATTCCAGGCATTGACCACTCTGATGCTGAAGTCGTATTTTCTGCAATCGAGTTTGGAACGGTTTACCTTGAGTTTGTATCTATTATTTGCTCGTGTATTGTTGCGGTTGAAGCTGAAGTAGTCGTTGACGGGAAGGACATTGTGGCAGATAATTTTATGTACTACGCTTAGGTCAGACTGAAGTCGGCGTAGTTCTAAGTTGTCTAAGCCCAAAATTTGGAGTCTGGTGGCATCAGGTATTTTATTGCGGGTAGAGGAATGGAGGATTCTTCTCGTAAAATATCTCTGGACTGTCTCGATTGTATTTATTTATTGTTTGTTTATTTATTGGTTCGATTTATATGCTGCCCTTCTCCGGAGACTCAGGGCGGCTTACAATGCATTAAGCAATAGCCTTCATACTTTTGTATATACCTGCTTACTAGAGCTTTCGGGAGGAACTAAGCAGTGTTCTTTTTTATACAAAGTCAGCTTATTGCCTCCACAATCTGGGTCCTCATTTCACCTACCTCGAAAGGATGGAAGGCTGAGTCAACCTTGAGCCTGGTGAGATTTGATCTCACCGTAATTGCAGGCAGCTGGCAGCTAAGTGCTACTTTAACAGCACTTTAGTCCGCTGCTCCACCAAGGCTCCTATATGTCCGATATGCAGTGCGGGTTCCAGACAGATGAGCTGTATTCAAGAATTGGTCTAGCAAAGGTTTTGTATGCTCTAGTTAGTAGTACAACATTACCAGAGAAGAAGCTACGCAAGATTACGTTAACAACTCTTAATGCCTTTTTTTGGCATTATTGTTACAGTGGGCTCTGAAACTAATCCAGGAGAGAAGCAACCTGGAATTAAGGAGAAACTTCCTAACAGTGAGGACAGTTAACCAGTGGAACAGCTTGCCACCAGAAGTTGTGGATGCTCCATCACTGGAGGTTTTCAAGAAGAGATTGGACAACCATTTGTCTTAAATGGCGTAGGGTCTCCTGTTTGAGCAGGGGGCTGGACTAGAAGACCTCTGCGGTCCCTTCCAGCTTTATTCTGATTAATTGCTCAGGTGCCCTTTTATGTCCAGCTATGGCAGCATCAGCCTAATCCCCCACGGACAGACTGGATTGTGCTAGGTACAAACTCCTTCATGCATTTCCCATCCATAAATCTCCTTTTGAGATAAAGCCTCCTTCGCTAATCATTGCTCAGGTCCAATTCCGGCTCCTAACAAAACACCCACGCATATACCCGGCACTCCACTTTTAGCCTGAGGGGGAAACGTTGGGGTGGTGTGGGGATCCAAGCCAAGGAAAGCTTTGAAAGAACCATATTTTTTTTTCTCAATCGCCCCCAGGAACCTAGCGGCTGCCAATGCAGATTCCGAGATAGGAATTCTATTATATGTATTATACACACACACAGAGAGAGACATGTTTATTTATTTGTTTATTATTTGTATCCTGCCCTTATTATTTTTATAAATGGCTCAGTACCCCTTTCTCCTCCTATTTTTCCCATAACAACGACCCTGTGAGGGGATTGATCCAGAGTTACCTAGCTAGCTTTCATCCCTAAGGCAGGACTAGAACTCTCCATCTCCTGGCGATTGGCCTAAAGCCACCCAGCCAGCATTCATGCCTAAGGCAGAACTAGAACTCCCAGTCTTCTAGTGATTGGC
>WNWU01017140.1:0-13695 GCA_012654045.1 Ptyas mucosa | reverse complement strand
CATCTCGATGTTGGGACGACTGTTCAAGTTAAATAACTACCTTTTTTAAAAAAATTTGATTTATATGCCGCCCTTCTCCGGAGACTCAGGGCGGCTTACAATGCGCTAAGCAATAGCCTTCATACTTTTGTATATATTATACAAAGTCAGCTTATTGCCCCCACAAACTGGGTCCTCATTTAACCGACCTTAGAAAGGATGGAAGGCTGAGTCAACCTTGAGCCTGGTGAGATTCGAACTTACAGTAATTGCAAACAGCTGGTGTTGATCACTATGCTTTTAGTCTGCTGAGCTAAACCAGGCTCCTGGTTCTAAATATCTTCCAACACTTTAAACTAATACAAATTATGTTAAAGTTAATATTATAATATAATTCTTTAACCTTATACGTTATTTACGCATAATATCATGCTAATAATCTATATCATATTTCTACACAATTATACATACTTGTCTATTAATCTATACCTGTAGCTATTTGTGCAATTTACGTATATATTTATACAAATAACTACCTTCAAGAACATCTAAGCCTTGTGCTGAAAAATGAATTTTCCCTGTAAGGAAAAACACCGACACTAAATATGGTGTGATTAAGAAAGGATCCTGCACTACTCAGGAGACCTTGAGGACACAGACAGAACTCCAAGTGGCCTCAACGGTTCTTTAAAACGATGCAAATGACCAGCTGTCCGCAAGGAATACAAATCATTCCCCACTATCCAGTCCGAGTTGAAGAAGCTTCTTGGATGAGAAGCGAAAGGTCTTCAAAGAAAAAAACAAGAAAGTCCCGTTGCCTCTTGAGAAAAAGCACCTTTGGGACAACTACTACCTGGATGATTGAGAATCTCCATAGACAGATCCTGACAGAGCTGAACATTGGGTGCTATCTAACAAAATAAAATTCAGTGGTGAGTAAAGTAAGGTTCTACATTTAGGCAGGAAAAACCAAATGCATAGGTATAGAATAGGTGGTACCTGGCTTAATAGCAGTAATTGTAAGAGAGATCTTGGAGTCCCAGTGGACAATCACTTAAAGAAGAGGGAGTCAAGCTATTCTCCAAGGCATCTGAAGGCAGGACAAGAAGCAATGGATGGAAACTAATCAAGGAGAGAAGCAACCTAGAACTAAGGAGAAATTTCCTGACAATCAGAACAATTAATCAGTGGAACAACTTGCCAACACTGGAAGTTTTTAAGAAGAGATTGGACAATCATTTGTCTGAAATGGTGGAGGATTACCTGCCTAAGCAGGGCGTTGTACTAGAAGACCTCCAAGGTCCCTTCCAACTCTGCTATTATTCTATTCTATTCTATTCTATTCTATTCTATTCTATTCTATTCTATTCTATTCTATTCTATTCTATTCTATTCTATTCATTTCATTTCATTTCATTTCATTTCATTTCATTTCATTTCATTTCATTTCATTCCAATAGTCTATTCTATTCCATTCCATTCTATTCCATTCCATTCCACTCCACTCCACTCCACTCCACTCCACTCCACCCTACCCTACCCCCTACCCCTACCCCTACCCCTACCCCTACCCCTACCCCTATTCCTATTCCTATTCCTATTCCTATTCCTATTCTTCAATTCAGTGTAACTGACTGGTGAAGTAGCTTCTTGGATGAGAAGAGAAAGGTTTTCAAAAGAAGTAAACCAAGAAAGTCTAGTTGCCTTTTGGACATTCGGACATCATTTGTAATCTTCTCTAGGGTTGGGGAGAGTTCAAGTCCACCACATCTGGAGGACCTACATTACTTATCATTACCAAGAGAGATTCATATTAAATTTGTGAGAAGGGAACTGAGAGATGAGATATTGAGAAAACAAAGACTGGGGGCGCTGGTGTACAGGGGCAAGGAGGTCACCATCCTGAAGCAGATTCCCAGACAGGTACGAGAATCAAGGAGAAAATATTATTTTTTATCAAATAAGCTGTACCTTAAGGGAGTAGGTTTTAGGTGGTTGATTCCGGAGGGCTTGATGATTTTCTGGGAGGACAGTAAGAAGAAAATTAATAATGTAACGGAAGCTAAGGCTTTTTTTGACCAACATAAATCCTTCCTAGGTGGAGAAGATACAGGAGCCGAAGAGGGGGAAGTATTAGATGATCAAGGAGCGGGGGCGGACGGAGCTGTGGCGGCCCGGGAGGAGGGGGGAGCCAGACCATGGTTTTAAGAGCCAGAACCAGGAAATGAAGAAAGGAGGGGAATCTATTGTTTAATGTTTTTTTTAATTGACATTTTTCTTTTTCTCTCTTCTTTTATCGTATTTCGTATAATATTTTTTTTGTTTATATAATTTTTATATAACCTGGTTGTTTGTTTTGACTTAAGATAATAATGTCTGTTGTGTGAGAACTTACGTTACTTATCATTACCTCAAATCTAAAGGTCAGTTCCTCATTGCTACCGTGTTTCCTCAAAAATAAGACCCTGTCTTATATTTTTTTTGAATCCTGAAATAAGCGCTTGGCCCTATTGCCACGCGCTCAAAAGCCCGATTGGGCTTATTATCAGAGGATGTCTTCTTTTGGGGGGAACAGGGTATATAGATGGTGCTTACAATAACCCTCTCTTTTCTGTCATTCAGTTTTGATCATTTTTGCAAGCCTTTCTTTGGGAATGGAAGTTTAAGTCTGAACCATCTGGAGCCATTAGGATTGTCTTCCTGTAACAACAGCTGCAAGGATTGTTTTTGCACAAAATTGGAAAGGAGAAAAAATACCCTTGGAAGGAGAAGTAATTTAAAAAAATTTTAGACTGTGCAGAAATGAATAGATTAACTTCGATGATCAAAGAAAGAGAGGATTTAGAATATTTTAAGACATGGGATCAATTTTACCGTTGGTTAGAAAAGAGATATAGATAAGCAAACTAATATGTTATGTAAGAAAATGGTATAATTAAAATACTAATGTACTTGTGGAGAAATGCTGTAATAGATTTGGTGAAAATGAAGACAGAAGAAACAATAAAAAGATGAAGCCATGGAGAAAACACCGAGATGTCGCATGGAAGGAATGACTGATGTATTAAATGTTTGTATGTGTATAAAATAAAATAAAAAATAATAATTAAAAAAAAGGATTGTCTTCCTGTTACATTCAAAATAGGTGAGATTAAGAGTTCTGAACTCTTAATTTATCTGATTTAGCCAGTGTGGTTTTATGGATCCAGGCAATTGCTTCCACTGGCTCGAAAAATTCCTTACTCTAATCAATCTTTGCAGGTAGCGGTAAGATTGGGGTCTTCTGCTAGGTTTTCTTGAACAGTTTGGAAGAACGGTGAGTTATAAATTTAGCAAATCTTCAGATTTCCTAGCTCTTTACCCTGTATTTGATATGGGATTTCCCCCGTTGATTTTTTTCCTCAAAAATGCGCCTCCCTATTAGTCATGAAGCATGAACACGGGCCAAGCTGGAGAGAAAGCAAAATAAATAAATAAATGAACTCATAAAAAGGCCATTCTTTCCTGTAATTTATAGCACTCAAAGTTGCCTGAGGAAAAATAAAAATGTAAATGGTTTCCATATGGCTAAAACAACCCCCAGTGAGAAAGTCTGTACAGCATGCAGGCATTGACTCTGCAAATGGTATGAGCCATCTGCCAAGGGTCCTTTCACACTTCGATTCCACCTATTTATTTTGTTGTTGTGTACCTTTGTAATATTTGGTCATTTCTGCTGAGCTGCTAGAGGTTTGCTAAGAAAGGGAAAGCAAGAGGTATTTTAGATCATAGAAGGAATCTCTCAGGGGGAAAAAAAGCTAGAAAATATAAACAAGGACGCATATCGGACATAAATACAATCGAGAGAGTCCAGAGATATTTTACGAGAAGAGTCCTCCATTCCTCTAACTGCAATAAAGTACCTTAGGCCACCAGACAAATTTTGGGCTTAGACAACTTAGAACTACGCCGACTTCAGTCTGACCTAAGCATAGTATATAAAATTACCTGCCACAATGTCCTTCCTGTCTACGACTACTTCAGCTTCAACCACAACAATACAGGAGCAAATAATAGATACAAACTCAAAGTAAACTGTTCCAAACTTGATTGCAGAAAATATGACTTCAGTAACAGAGTGGTCAACACCTGGAATGCACTACCTGACTTTGTAGTTTCTTCCCCAAACCCCCAAAACTTTAACCTAAGACTGTCTACTGTTGACCTCACCCCGTTCCTAAGAGGTCTGTAAGGGGCGTGCATAAGTGCACCAGCGTGCTTACCGTCCCTGTCCTAATATTCCTTTTTAGTTACTCTTTTCATGTATTCCAATTACGTTTATACTTTTACCTGTTATCTTATATATTATGGTTATGGTTATGATGATTATATGTGTGTAGTGAAAAGAGGACAGTTGTAAAAGATTAGAACCAGAGGTGGGTTTCAAATAATTTTACCACCGGTTCGCCACACACAAAAAATGTGAACGTGTGCACACTTGCACGCTCACTTCACTTAGCTCAGACACATGCATTCCATGCTTTGCTCGCACGCTTGGTTTGCACGCATGTGTGTGGCTTAGAAAACATGGCTAAATAGGACAGCATAGCGCCGGGGCAGGTGGGCAGGCCCACCTGCAGGTCGCCACTACCAGTTCGCTTGAACTGGTTCAAGCCGGCTGAATATCACCACCGATTAAAACGTGCATTTTTTCCTCACAATTGGCATTTTGAGAGGCCGAGCTTCTGAAAGATATGATGTCCTTCTCTGTACAGAGGAATCAAAAATTGTTTCTAAGAGAAACAAATATTTTCTGAATGACCTCTACTTACTCGACAGACGTGAACTGATAAACAGAGCGTGGACAGAGATCACGCTGGTTGGAGGATGGATCCAGTGTCTGTTGTGGTCCGCCTGCAGCCTGCGGAGCTGGCAGTGGAGTTGGACAGTGATGAGGCTGAGGAAGAACATGGGCCAGTCCTGGAGGCTGGGGAAGGCCTGGATGAGGGCTCTGCGTCGAAGGCAGAGATGGGGCCAGGGCCATCGGGGAGTGATGTGCGGACTTCGGAGCCTCCAGAGGCTGACAGCAGAGAGGCAGAGGAACAGGAGGAGCCTGTTCCTAGTGCACGTATGAGAAGAGCTGCCAGAAGACAAGAGCAGATAAAGCAGAGAGGACTACTCGGGAGTAGGGCCAAGAGATGATTGGCCCCTCCCATAAGGCTTAAAAGGCCAGCAATGGCTCTTGGCCTCTTTGCCGGAAAACAACATTGAGAGAATTGCTTCTTGTTTCACTGTATTCATTTCTTGTCGGTGTCTTCTGCTTCTGAACTTTTGCCAAGAAAAGCCTTTGGTAGTTTGCCTAATTATCTCAAGGTTGGTGATAAACTGAGGAATGGTGTTTTGAAGAATTTGCACATATACATGCCAGAAACTGGTAGACTAGGTGGCCTGTGCACCTGCACACCGAGCGGCTGCTCTTCTGGTTTCCAGCACACGTGAGTGTATGCACGCACAATGGTGGGCTGCTTTCAGTTTGGACCGATTCGGGTGACTTCGAATGGTCATTAAGTGAACTGTTGTAAGTCGAAGACTATGTGTATTTAGGATAATTGCAATGTTTCTTTTTTGACGTTCTGATAAAGTCAATGGGGGGGAAGCCAGATTCACTTAACAACCACATTGCTAACTTATCGACGGCAGTGATTCACTTAACAACGGTGGCAAGGAAAAACTTACCACTTAGTTTTAGCGAATGAAATTTTAGGTTCAGTTGTGGTCATAAGTCAAGGATTACCTGTATTATCCGTAAATGTTATATTTTGTCTTATAAATTAATGTACTCTTTGCATAATGTTGTTATGGGTTGCCCTGAAGGCGTTTATGGCGGGGGTGGGTTTCAAAACCTGTTGCTACCGGTTCGCTTGTGGGCATGTGCAGAAGCGTCCGGGCAGGTGGGCGGAGCCTCTGGCCGCCGCTACCAGTTCGCACTATCCGGAGCAAACTGGTAGCAACTCACCACTGCTTTATAGATGAAACAAATGAAGTGCATGTATTTCTAAAGATAGCTAATGAGTCATTAAAAATGACTCCCTTAATTATCAACTCCCTTAACTACCTTGTTTCTCCTCAGATAAGACTCAACCAGAAAATAAGCTCTAGCATGATTTTTCAGGATGCTCGTAAATATAAGCCCTACCCCCAAAATAAGCCCCAATTAAGATCGTCAGCCAAACAGACTCATTTAGTACCTTATTTCCCCAAAAGTAAGACCTAACTGGAAAATAAGCCCTAATGTGTATTTTGGAGCAAACATTAATATAAGACCAGGTCTTATTTTGGGGGAAACACAGGATCAACTATCAAAAACATCCCCCAAAACAGTTTATAGAGTAATAAATAACAATAGTACAATGTTACACATCCTGATATTGAGTTAGGAATATGGAGGACGAGGTCCAAATTCTGTGTGGTATTATCATAGACTACCTGCAGTGCAAAACCATTTTCCCCCCACTAGGCAGATCACAAAGCATTAACAAGACTTCATGTAACCAAAATCAGATTGTTATTTAATAATAATAATAAAAAACCCCACAGCCATGAAAAAGGCTAATGAAAACCTGCAGTTTCGAGCTTCAGGATTTTTAAACCAGAAAGTAAGTGTTTTTCATCTGGAATCGATCTATATACCATAAAGCGACAGCAGGCAAACCTTTTTCAAAACAGGGAAGTTAAGCAGACCAAAAAAACTTATTTTCCCCTAGTAGCCACTAACTCCTGCCGTTTGGCCACGGAAAAGGAGAACAGGGTGTCTGCAAGAGGAAATTGTGGGTAGGGAGTCAGTCCCACCCAATTAATTCAGAATTCTGAATTAATTCAGAAGTGTCTACAACGTCAGGGGCGGAATTCAGACACAATAAAAGTGATGGTAATTCATTTTGACAGCCGATTAATGTTTATTAGTAGGAACCCAATGGTATTCCAAGGCGGTGTATGTATCAGCTGCAAAAAGAGAGGCATTTACATGTCCCAGGTCTATATTTATCAGTGGAAATTGGCTTAATGTTTGCTAGTAGGAACCAAAAGTCAATTTCCATTGATAAATATAGACCCGGGACATATAAATGCCTCTCTTTTTGCAGCTGATACATAAAAGTTGTTGAGACTCTGTGAAGAAAATTGCAACGAAGATGATAAAAGGGTCCCGGAAGCGAAAATAACACAATGAACAATTGAGGGAGTTGAATATGTCTACTCCAGAGATCTTCAAACTTGGCAGCTTTAAGACTTGTGGACTTCAACTCCCAGAATTCTGGGAGTTGAAGTCCACAAGTCTTAAAGCTGCCATGTTTGGGGACCCCTGGTCTAGTCTGTCAAAGAGAAGGGCTAGGGGTGATAAGATAGCATCTTCCAGTACATAGAAAAGAAGGGGTTCTATTTATTCTCCAAAGCACCAGAGGGCAGGATAACAAATAAAGGGTAAAGGTAAAGGTTCCCCTCGCACATATGTGCTAGTCGTTCCAGACTCTAGGGGGCGGTGCTCATCTCCGTTTCAAAGCCGAAGAGCCAGCGCTGTCTGAAGACGTCTCCGTGGTCATGTGGCCGGCATGACTCAACGCCAAAGGTGCACGGAACGCTGTTACCTTCCCACCAAAGGGGGTCCCTATTTTTCTACTTGTATTTTTTACGTGCTTTCGAAGTGCTAGGTTGGCAGAAGCTGGGACAAGTCACGGGAGCTCACCCTGTTACACGGCGCTAGGGATTCGAACCGCTGAACTGCCGACCTTTCGATCGAGAAGCTCAGCGTCTTAGCCACTGAACCACCACGTCTCATTTATAAATAATGGATAGAAGACTATTCAAGAAAGATTCAACCTAGAACCAAGGAGGAATTTCCCGACAGCAAGAAGAATGAATCAGTGGAACTGTTTGCCTACAGAAATTGCCGGGGATCCATCATTGGAGGTTTTCAAGAAGAGCTTGGAAAGCCATTTGTCAGGAATGGTATAGGGTCTCCTGTTTGAGCTGGGGGTTGGACTAGAAGACCTCCAAGGTCCCTTCCGATCCTATTATTCTATGCATACTCTTCATTTTTAACTGATTGCATATCATCGATTGCATATCAATTATACTCCATTCAGAATCTTGGAAGAGACTTTACATCAAAATCAGAATTAAAGAATTGCCACAAGGGCCGTTTCAGACCTATCCTTAGGTTTTTCTTGGGGAACTCTTGCATAGCCACCCTCAGCCTTCTCTCAAAATGTTGGTGCGTACTTAGTCCTCATCGTAGCTCCCATTACCCGTTGCTCCCTAGGAAAGAAAGACCCTTGACTCCAAAGGTCTTAGAGAAAAGGCAATTTTACTAGAGATGCTGAGTGCAGCGTGAGTAAAGCAATCTCTGAAGAGAAAGCGCACAAAAAACGTATGTTGAAAATGATCCCCATGTCCAACCCCTCCCCCCCCGGGAGAGCAGTCCAATCAGGTTCTGTTTTGATGTTTTGGGAACTTGGTGCCTCAGATTGCGATGTAAATTCATGGCTCCATGATTTATATTCAGATGTTTGACAACTGACTCCCATTTACGTTGGTTGCAGTGTCCCGGGGTCACATGCAGGGGTTGGATTCAGCTGGTTCAGACTAGTTCGGGTGAACCAGATGTTAATTTTACATTGGTTCGCCGAACCAGTAGTTGCAAGGACTGGCTGACCCTGCCAACCCCGGCCGTCCCCTCCCAGGAGTCTCCATACGGCCTGTTTTGGATACCACATAAGTACAGGGCCTACGCGGAGGCTCTGGAAGGGTGAAAAATGGGCCTACCAGAAGTACCGGAAGTCCGGAAACAGGCCCGTTTCCGGCCTCTAGAGGGCCTCCGGAGTCCGGGGGAAGCCGTTTTTGCCCTTCTGGAGGCTTGAGAAAAGCCTCCGGAGCCTGGGGAGGACAAAAATGCCCCCTCACCTGTGGTGCAGGAAGACGACTAGGCCACTCCCCCATGGCCACGTCCACCCAGCAACCGGGCAGAGAACCGGCTGCTAAAATTTTTCAATCCCACCCCTGGTCATGTGATCCCCTTTTGCGACCTTCTGACAAGCAAAGTCAACGGCAAAGCCAGATTCACTTCACAACCCATGTTACTCGCTTAATTGCAGTGATTCACTTAACAACTGTAGCAAGAGAGACCTTAAAGTAGGGCAAAACTCACTTCACAGCCGTCTTGCTTGGCAAATTTTGGTCGTAAGTCAAGGACTACATGTATAACACTTTTGGAAATAGGCTCACTCAAACACAAAAGCATCAGGGACCGCATATCGCAAAGAACATCAGGGAGAACTTAAGAATGGGAAAGCCACAAATGAAAACAATTTGTCACAATTGCACAATTCCTTGGTTTTCTATAGAAAAGGAGCCTCTACAGTTTTGCAGAAACTTTGCAGGCCGCCAAGAACGCCCGCTTTGAAAAATAGTCTGGCTCAGACGTAGCATTCTTTCAGTTCCTTCTGAAAGTTTATTTAAAAAAAACAAAAACCTCTGGATAGGAAAATGGAAGCGAGCAGCCAAATCATTCGGCACTTACTTGGCTGAGTCAGAAACCCCAAAATATACAAAGCAAAGCAAGATTCTTTGGAAATGACCACAATGCCTTCCTAAATGAATCATCCGAAAACAAATAAAGCTAAGAACTGAGCAAGTGGCCCCGCTGCGAACTGGTAGTAAAGGTAAGTCGAACCCATCCCTCACACACACACACACACACATTCCTCCAGCAACCCCTGGTTGCAAGTAGTCCAGCTAAACTCCGTTAGCACAACGGCTTCAAGGCAAGAAGTCCAGTGGGGCAAGGGAATAAGTCGATGAGTCCAGGAAGCAAGGAAGGCAGGAAGTCCAGCAAATCCAGAAGTCGGCAACGGTACACAAAACTCCACAAATTCAGTGCTTGTTCCCGACAAGCATCCCTCCCCACAGCGTCTCCTTAAGACTCAGTCCCCAAGTTTGTCTTGTGAAGAGGGGCGGGGCGCTTTCCTCCCAAGTTGTCGGGTCGGCCTGCGCTGTTCCAGACTCCTCTCCACTCTCTGTGCTCGAGGATCAGGAGGGGGCGGTCCTTGCTCATTGCCTGAGCTCCTCATCTCCACTGCCCGCCCTCTCTCGGTTGTCCTGCCCCCATTCCTCCCTGCTGGCAAGCCGTCTCAAGCCCGAGGGACCAGGGGCTGCCTCGTCCTGCTCCTCCACGTGTTTTTATTTATTTTTTATTTATTATCGGACTTACATGCCGCCCTTTCTCCTCAAGGACTCAGGGCACCTCACAGCAATAAACCACAAGTCCAGATTAAAACTCAACAATAAAAAAACTAAAATTCCCATTCAGTCCAGGCCAGCCTGGCGAAACAACGATGTTTTAAGGTTGCGGCGAAAGGAGCGAAGGTCAGGGGCTACCCGGAGCTCCAAGGGGAGCTGATTCCAGAGGGTAGCTGCACCCACAGAGAAGGCTCGCTCCCTAGGGGCCGTCAGCCGGCATTGCTTGGCCGATGGGACCCCAAGTAGGCCCTCTCTGTGCAAACACACGGGGCGATGGGGAGCTGTTGCTGGCCGCAGGTAATCCATCAAATACCCCGGGCTTCCTCCGAAGCCAACGAAGCCACCCCCTCAGTGTCCATCATCCCCAGCTCCAGCTCATCCTCCTCCATGGACTCAGGCTCCAACGGGGCCATGACACCGTTCGAAGTCACAATGGCACTGAAAAAAGTGACTTATGACCGTTTTTCACACTTACGATGGGATCGTAAGTGTGAAAAACGATGGGAAATTTGGATGCTTGCCAATCGGCTCATAATTATGACGGCTGTAATATCCCAGGCTCATGGGATGACCTTTTGCGACCTTCTGACAAATAAAGCCGATCGAGAAGCCAGATTCACCCAACTGCCCCGTTAAGCCCTGATTTACGACATGCAGTGATTCATTTAACGACGAGGGTAGGACAAGTCGTAAAATGGGGCAAAGCTCGCTTGACAATTGTCTTGCTTAAGAACAGAAACGTCGGGTTTACTTTTGTGGCCGTTAAGACGAGGACCTCCTGTGGTTCTTCAGCATCAGATTGCAAGATAACGCTTCTGAAAATGATCGATGATCAAATTGAAACTGAATATCCAGGGGGGGGAAATGGGAAAGACTGGAGATAAATCTTTTAGCCTTCCTTAGAACTAGCAACCGAATTATGACTCCTGTCCCCATCTGAGAACCATTTTGGCCCCAGGTACAGGTAGACCTTGAATGATTCACTTAGTGACCATTAGAAGTTACAATGGCACAGGAAAAAAAAGTGACTTATGACCATTTTTTCAGACTTATGACTGTTGCAGCATCCCCATAACCGCATGATTTACATTCGGATGCTTGATGATTGACACATTTATGATGGTTGCAGTGTCCTGGGGTCACATGATCCCCTTTTGTTGTGGCCCATATGCGGCCTGTGCAGCTAGTAGCTGATTCAGACAGCGAGGAGGCTGGTGTGATGCTGCGCCAGCAGCCTGTGCAGCTGGCACTCGAGTCGGACAATGAGGAGACTGGAGAAGATGTGGTGCCAGAGGCGGGGATTCAGCCAGAGCCTTCAGAACCTCCAGAAGCTCCCTTAAGTGAAGAGGAAGAAGAGGAGGAGCCTCTTCTCGATGCACGGGTGCACAGAGCTGCCAAAAGGCAGAAGTGGCTCCTCAGGAGGAGGTCTCCTCGAGAGTAAGGCTTGGGGCTAATTGGCCACTCCCTTAGCCTATTTAAGGAGGAACACTGACTGGAGCAATTTGCAGGGAACAACTTCGTTTACATACCTTGGTCTTATCAGCTTCCTGCAAATTGCTTCTGGGCATTCTGCCAACCACAGTTATTCAATAATTTCAGTTATTATTCTTTGAATTCTTGGCAGCTCTTAATGCAGTTAATTAACAGCTGTTGTTGTAAAAAGACTGGTTTATTCAGTAAATTAAGGTTTGAACGGACTTTGTGTGTGCTGCATTCTTTGGGGTCCGTAGCTGGGGCAAAACACCTTTTGAGACCTTCTGACAGGTAACGTCAATGGGGAAGCCAGATTCACTTAACAACCGTGTTACTAATTGAACAAACGCAGCGATTCACTTCAGAAAATGTGGCAAGCTAGGGTCGTAAACCGGGGCAAAACTCCTTAACAAATGTCTCACTTTGCAACATAAATTTTGGGCTCCGTTGTGGTCCATAAGTTAAAGAACGATTTAAATCAGATAAAAAAAGAGTCGTGGGTTTGATTTTGCTAAAAATGAATTGGAAAGCTTACTGTGTGGTACCGATGAGCTCATATTATTGCTAAGATTTTATACGATGTTCTTGAAACTGAATTTGGAAAGTGAACATGTAAAACATCGTATGATTCAGCGGGCAAGGAATTTTGGACATAATGTGATGCTTGATCAATGGGAAAATATGTGGATGAAAGGTTTAAAATTTACACTACACTATAATTTAAAAGAAAAAAAATTATGATGTATTGCTGGTGTTTAATTCTGGATAAGTTATCCAGAATGTATAAAGTTATTTCAAATGAATGTTGGAAGTTTAAAAGCGAAGAAGGAACGTCTTACCATTTATGGTGGACATGTGATAAAGCAAAGAAATTTTGGAATAAGATTCATGTTATAATGCAGAAAATTCTTAAAACGAAAATCAAAATGAAACCAGGAACTTTTCTTTTGGGCTTAATGGAAAAAGACCTGGAGGGGGGAAAAAAGGAACTTTGTTCTTATATATGTTGACCGCAGCAAGACTATTAGACGCACAAAAATAGAAGGACAATTTCAGTTCCCACCATGGACGAATGGCTGCAGAAGCTGATGGGGTTAGCAGAAATGGCAAAATTGACCCTTTTTGGTTAAAGGGAAAGAATATAAGTACCTTTGTTTCCACATGGAGACCACTTCTGAACTTTGTGTTTGAAGTGGGGGGGGGGGAAATGAAACTATGATTTTGGGTTTTACCTATTATATTGATATGTTTTTATAGAAATGGCTAGTTTATATTATTATGGAAAGACAAAAAGTTGTGTTTTTGATGCCTTTTTTTACTGCAACAGTGGGAGTCGGAAGTCAATGTTTCTTCTTTTCTTTTCCCAAATTTCTCCTCACTTTTCTCTCCTCCTCTCCCTGCCCCCACTGTGTCTTCCTATTTACTTTTGCATTTTATCTTATAACCTAATAAAAAGGTTAAACTGTGCATTGTGGTTGTAAGTTGAGGACTGCCTGTACCGCAATCTAGCCACTGCACCACTGGGACTCTTATAAACGATGCTATGCTTCAATGGTTAGATAGCTCTGGACATTATTTCAACCTAGATCTTTTTAATGTTTATATTTTATTGGGTTCTACTAATGTAGATGAAATGTTAATAAATACTGATAGCCCATGTATGATATACGATATCCTAAATAAGAAAGAAAGAAGGAGAAAGAGAAAAGGAAGAGAGAGAGAGTGAGTGAGAGATAGAAAAGAAAGAGAGAGAGAGAGAAAGAAAGAAGGAGGGAGGGAGGGAGAAAGAAAGAAAGAGAGAAAGGAAGGAAGAGGGAGAGAGAAAGAGAGAGAAAGAAAGAGAGGGGGAGGGAGGGAGAAAGAGAGAGAAAGGAAGGAAGGAAGAAGGAAAGAAGAAAGGAAGGAAGGAAAGAGAGAGAGAAAGAGAGAGAAAGAAAGAAGGAGGGAGGGAGGGAAGGAGAAAGAAAGAGA
>WNWU01017137.1:5562-18506 GCA_012654045.1 Ptyas mucosa | reverse complement strand
GGGAGGGAGAGAGGTGAAGGAGATGAGAGAAGGAAAAAAGGATGGAAAAAAGATGGAGAAAGGGAGGAAAGGAGGGGTGGGAGGGAGGGAAGGAAGGAAGGGAGGGAGGAAAGGAGGGAAAGGAGATGAGAGAAGGAAGAAAAGATGGAAGGAAGATGGAGGGAGGAAGGAAATTATACTACACCCAATTTTTCCTTTTTCTGTGAACGTATGATCACATACTTCTTACAGAACCTTGTAATAATGCTTTCTTTAAAAAAATCCCTCACATGAACTATCCCACGCTGTTTCCACACACAGCTTTTAAGGGAAAAGATCACATTCCTCGGTCCTTCAGGAGATCTGGAATCTGCCCATTTCCCCAGATCTAATTGCTGACGATCACCCTGGAGCCTCTGGGATTAATCGCGAGTGACCGGACCCCCAAACCTACTTTCGCTCAGCACGGAGAACCCAGAACTCTCTCCCCTCCACCCCACCCTAAAGCCACGATCCGAACGCCGGGCCGTGGCAAGGCATGAACTGAGTCCCCCGTAACCCTCACCTGGATGAGGGACACCGTGCCGTCAGGGTTGCTGAAGGTCTGGACCATCGTCTGGGAGGGAACCAGGTGGGCTATACTGTGCGTGGCGGTCAACGACTGGGTCTGCTGGTCTTCGAAAGCGTAGAGCAGGTCCTCCCGCCCGTGCTGTTTGTAGCAGTTTTTCACAATTGTCCGCAGCGCCTGGGTCCAAGACACCTGAGGCCAGGTGAGAAGGAGAGAGGAGGAAAGATCAGGGAGACTGAGAAAGGCAGGTGTGCACAGGTCTATCACGTGTATCAAGCCAGGAGCAAATACAGTCAACAGCGGTTTGTATCAAATAATGGTTTTTTTTATCTACAATAGGAATATAGGAATAATATACATACATGAACTACAAGCAGTATCTAAACAAACAGCAATTACAGCAGGGAAGAAACTCGACGAACCAACCAACACTCTAGCAGGGCCTCTTAAGGCTCTTAAAGGGATAACAGCCAAAACACAGGCTCTTAAAGAGATAACAGTCAAAAACCCTGCTGACTCATTCCCCTTGCATCAGGGGATGCAAGGGGAATGCATCAGCTGGTCAGCTCTTGAACTGTTACCTTGACAGAAGCCAACTTGATATCATGTCACCCAGAGAACATTTAGACCACCTGGTAAATTTTACCCAGTGCAGATGGGTGGAAGCGCCTCAGAAGGAGAGCCAACCTTGAAATGAGGAGGAATTTCCTATCAGTGAGAACGATGGAATCGCTTGCCTCCTGGAGTTGTGGGTTCTCTCCATCAATGGAGGATTTCAAGAAAAGACTATTTGTCTTGGATGGTGGAAGGTCTCTTGCCTTGGGGTTTGACTAGAAGACCTCCAAGGTCTCTTCCAGCCCTAAGATTCTATGAAGTCAGATTTAATGGAGCAAAAATATGATTTTATTCTCATTTCTTGCACCTTCCAAAACATGATAGCAGTCTTTCAGTATTTGAGGGGCTGCCACAAAGAAGAGGGGGTCGGCCTATTCTCCAAAGCAGCTGAAGGCAGGACGAGAAGCAATGGGTGGAAACGAATCAAGGAGAGAAGCAACCTGGAACTAAGGAGACGTTTTTCCTGACAGTGAGGGCAATTAACCAGTGGAACAGCTTACCACCAGAAATTGTGGGTGCTCCAACACTGGAGGTTTTCAAGCAAAAAAGAGTTTTGGCCTTTTAGCTTTTTGATTGCCATTTCTGAATGGTGTGGAAATGTTGCTTCTCTCTATTTGCCCATTGATGGCTGATTTGTAAACATCTCTATTTACAAGGAATTCTCTAGCATTTTTTAGGACTTGGCTTGGTCTAGGATGCTCATAGTTTTCCAGTTGAAACTATAGTGGGGTAAAATTAAGAAGTTTACATCATGTCTTCTGAGTGACTTTTGTTCTTACTTTAATCAAGCCCCAAAGTTTCTAGGCTTCACCGTGTGCCAAACCTAAGAAAAGCCTGTTGCTATAGAAGTAGAGGGTTGCCTACTCTCTGCTTCTGCTCCTCTGTCCGGACATCGCTGCGGACGTTAGCCCAGGGAATGTCTTCTGGCCACCAAATGGGTTTGCAGCTCTCCTTCCCCCAGCCCGGCTTTCCGCGACCCGTTGAGTATTTCAGCATTTCAGGGATGAAAGCTCTCAGCTGGGCCTGTGGCATTAAGAAAATAATAATAATAATAATAATAATAATAATAATAATAATAATAATAATAGAGTAAAGATTGGGGAAGCAAAGGTCTGCATCAGGAGCTTGGTCCATCACAGGTAGTCCTCGAACTTACAACTTCCATCCCTTGTTCTCCGTACCCAAAAACTTAAGAGCAGAAGTATTCTGCAGTTATTGCAAAGGAGTTTTGAAAGATCTGGAATTTTACTTCTAATAATGCACAGTCCGATGGGGGAAAAGAGGCCATGAAAAAAGAAAAGGAAAGAAAAACCAAAGGAAATTTCACCGTATATTTGTATTTGTGTACTGCCATCTTGGGTATTGTAAGAATTGAACCTATACATAGTCGTCCTCAACTTACGACAGTAATTGGGGCCAGAATCTCCATCGCTGACCAAGGCAGTTGTTAAGTGAGTCGCATCCTGCTTTTCTCATTGAGCAGAGGGGGTTGGACTAGAAGATCTTCAAGGCCCCTGCCAACTCTCTTATTCTGTTATTCAGTAAACCCGATATTCTGTTTTGCCACAGTTGGTAAGAGAACCGCTGAGGTTGTTAAGCGGATCATACAGTCGTTAAGCGAAACTGGCTTTGCTGGTCGGATAGCAGCTTGGAAGGTTGCAAATGGTTTATCATGTGACCCTGGGGATACTACGATGGCCGTAAATGTGAGGACCAGTGGTAAATTGTTGTTTTCAGTGCTGTTATAACTTTGAATGGTCCCTTAACGGTTGCAAGTCAAGCACTGTCTGTAATGTATTCTTATACCTCCTTCCCTCCCTCTCCATCCATCCATCCATCCATCCAAGCCAGCAAGATGTCTATGGAGATTCTCAGTCATCCAGGTTGTCCCAAAGGTGTTTTTTCAAAAGGCAACTGGACTTTCTTATTTCTCCTTGAAGATGTTTCGCTTCTCATCCCAGAAGCTTCCTCGGTTCTGACTGAATGGTGAAGAATGGAAGGAAGGTTATTCAGGTGACCCTGAGGGCACAGATTAACCTCCAAGTGGCCACAATGACTCTCAGAGAGAGCACTAACGACCAGATGACTACAAGGAATCTAAATCCTTCCATCCTCCACCAATTCAATCAGAACCAAAGAAGCTTCTCGGATGAGAAGCGAAACGTCTTCAAGGAAAAACAAAGGAAGTCCAGTTGCCTTTTGAAAAAACACCTTTGGGAGAGGGTGGGAAGAATATTTATGCTTTCGAAGTCTGATGTTGGAGAAGACTCTTTGAGAATAACCAAAACTAAACAAAACGAGGGATCATCAACCAGATCCATCCACAGTTCTCACTTCTTCAGCTGTTTACACTGTTCTTCAACCCTTCCCATAATGTAGCTATTTACATTTTGTGGAAATTGCCTTGGAAATTCTTGCCGGATGAACAGTGGAGCCTACGAACGTTGTGTGTCATCATGTACGACGATGCTGCACAAAATGAACATTATTATTATTTTTTTAAAAAACCCATGGGGAAATGCTGCAGCGTTTAGGGTGTATTTGTCGGCAGAGTCGCTGATTCTGGCCTCTGAGAGTTGCATCATCCTCTACAGGACTCTGCGGTGTTCTTCATGGAGAAACACGCCGTTATTGAGGTGCGTGTTTGTCCTCCAGGATAAGATATCAAGGGACGGAAGGCGGGAGATTTCGCCCTAACTTAGCACCCCAGGAATTGAATGATCAATTGATTATGTGCCATGAAGTTGGTGTTGGCAAGGAAGTCTTTTGGGGTTTTTTTAGCTTTTGGATCATCTGTTTTGAATGATGTGTACATGTCACTTATCTCTATGTGCCCGTCGATGGCTGATTTGTCTGACTGCCAGGCGTCCAGGAATTCTCTAGCATTTTTGGACCTGGCTCGGTCTACGATGCTCCTAGCGACCACACAGATAGATTGGCTCTAACTTTGCAGAAATTGACTTCAGGAATTGACCAAAGAAAAGTTCTCATTTGTCCAGGTCAGGTCTTTCAACAGTGAGTGCACCCATCATACCACGGCACCCGACTGCTTCAAAACTCACTGAATTCAGTTTTTGGCATGTTTTGAAGCGGAAATCTTGTCTCGGCATTCGATGTGTAAGGAAGAACTTCCTCACGTTGGCTGCCTTGTGACTCACTATTTCTTCTGGCTGAAATAGCAAGTCATGTGGTTTTCTCGGTACTCGTCAAGTTTTAGCATTCTTTGTGTCTTCCGGAATGGATTTCCAACAAATATCAAGGTACCACTGTATCTCAGTCCTTCCATCGGGCCGCTGAGTGTCCCTTCTACCTTTCCTTGCATCAATGTCTTCTCTTCACATCACATATCCAAAGTAGAATCATTCAGTCGGAATTCTGGGTTGATTGTCTAATGGTCCATCTGTTTTCATTTGTCCAGATCATAGTTTCCCACCAGTTAGTCAGAACTGAAGAAGCTTCTTGGATGAGAAAGTGAAATGTCTTAAAGAAAAATAAAAAAATCCAGGCGTCTTTAAAATAAAAGCGCCTTTGGGAAATTCATTTGTTGGTTTTCTTGGCTGTCCGTGGTCTTCTCAAGAATCTTCTCCAACACCCAAGTTCAAAAGCCTCAATACAGGTAGCAATAGCACTTAAGACTTATATACCGTTTACAGTGCTTTTAACAGCCCTGTCTAAGCGGTTTTACAGAGTCAGCCTCTTGCCCCCAACAATTTGGGTCCTCATTTGACCCACCTCGGAAGGATGGAAGGCTGAGCCAACCTCAGGTAGTTCTTGACTTACAACCATTCGTTTAGTGACGAAGCTACCACGGCACTGAAAAAGGTGACTTACGACCGCTTTTCACACTTACGACCTTTGCAGCAATCCCTAAGCTCACGGGATCGAAATTCGGACACTTGTCAACTGGTTCGTATTTATATCGCAGTTTGGCGACCTTCTGAAAAGCAGAGTCAACAGGGAAGTCGGATTCACTTAACAACCGTGTTACTAATTTAACAACTGCAGGGGTTCACTTAACAACGGTGGCAAGAAAAGTCGCAAAATGAGAAAAAGCCTCAACACCTGGATATTTTTGTACGGCTCAAGTACGGTCAATCTGTATTCTTCCAATCCTGCTTGTTCGAAAATGAACTGTTGGTTATAGAGGGTAGCAGGCGATATTCTGATTTTTGCCCTGAGAATATGTGGCTGCAAAATATGGATGAAATTTGATAGCATGATTTTGGATCCTCCTCCTCCTCCTTTTTCTCTGGGTAGGAAGGAAAGGGAGTCCCTCCCCCAAGGCTTTCTGAAAACCCTTTTAAAGAGGTCAAACGACAGGAATGGAAAATTTTATTCCTCCGACTCCCGGATGGAGGTCTGGAGAGTGAAGTATAGCGGCACCACTGCTCAAAGGCTGCCTATCTTCGATTTAAAGAGATCCTTCCCTTAACTCATAGACTGTTTCTGTTTCTCTCTACCGCGCATATGAAATCAAAGATTTTTTAGGTTTTCCTAATCATTCCATAAAGAGGTATAATATCTACGGGAAAAAAAAATCACACTACAGCGCCCCCTAGCGTCTCCTAATTAATATTGCAATGATTACATTGCAGTATATCGTGATGGGAAAGCAGTTTATGTAAGCTATTTTTTTTTTTTAAATTGTTTATCCACAAAAGGTGCAGCACAACTCTTTATGAGTTTGGTATATTGTAGACTGGTGTTTCTCAGCCTTTGGAACTTGAAGAGGGCTGGATTTCAATCCCCAGAGTTCCCCAGCCAGCAGGCCGAGTCCACATATCTTAAAAAGTACCGAAAGAAGAGAATATTTGTAGCTCAGGGTTGAGCTGTGTGGGTCCTTCGTGCTCTCAGACCTTGGTGGCTTTTTTTTTTGAAGACGTTTCATAACCCAGCTAGGTAACATCATCAGTGCTGGCAGGGAAAGGGATTTGCAAAAGAGAAGGAGGAAGAGGAAGAGGAGGAGGAGGAGGACTGTGGGGTCCTTGGTGTTTTCAGAACTTGGTGGCTTTCTTGCAGATGTTTCGTGAACCAGCTAGGTAACATCATCAGTGCTAGAAGGAGTGGGGTTATAGACACAAGAAGCCTGAGTGGCGTAGGAGGCTAATGCCTCCTACTAAGGCAGCATTTAACATCCAGCTGCCTGCAATTACTGCGAGTTCAATTCTCACCAGGCTCAAGGTTGACTCAGCCTTCCATCCTTTCTAAGGTGGGTAAAATGAGGGCCTGGATTGTGGGGGCAATAAGCTGACTTTGTATAAAATATACAAATGTATGAAGGCTATTGCTTAACGCATTGTAAGCCGCCCTGAATCTCTGGAGAAGGGCGGCATATAAATAAAATTTAAAAAAAAAAGCAAATCCTTCTTCCTTCTAGCACTGATGATGCTCTCTAGTTGGGTCATGAATCGTCTGCAAGAAAACAACCCAGCTCAGAGAGCACCCAGAACCCCACACTCCTCTTCCTCCTCCTGTCCACAAACCCATCTCTCTTCTAGCACTGATGATGTTCCCTAGTTGGGTCATGAAACGTCTGCAAGAAAACCACCAAGCTCAGAGAGCACCCAGGACCCCACAATTGTTCTCCTCCTCCTCCTCCCCACTTCTAAATCCCACTCCCTTCTAGCACTGATGATGCTACCTAGTTGGGTCATGAAACGTCTGCAAGAAAACCACCAAGCTCAGACAGCACCAAGGACCCCATATCTTCAAGCATGGGGCCACCTGCCCCGAAGACCTTTTTCCTCTACGCAATGGGCCCTCTTCAACTCACCCCAAAGGCCTGTGGGGGTGTGATTTTTTTTTTAACCTGCTTCTTACGAACGCCACTCCTGCAAGGGAGAAGCAGACCAAGACAGAGATGGAGAGAGATGCATCTGTCTCGGTTCTGATGGGAGTCCGTAAGCTCCATCTGGCTGCTTTGAAAAGTTCTATTTTGGGCTCCCCCGATGGATTAATTAGAAATGGAGAGTTTTGCGCCACTCCGAGCACTTGTCAAGAGCCCCGGGGGACGCAATCAAGGAGAGCCACGCACAGCAAGCCCGCTCAGGCACGAGAGCTTTAATTATGAGCAGAACGTGATCAGCCGTGAACACAATCTCGGTGCTTCCCAAGGACTAATCGGGTCTGAAGACAGCCCAACATTGCCAAGCCTTCATTTCCCACTTGCCGCCAGAATAGTTTCAGGTTTCACAGCTTGCGAGGCCTCCCTGACATACAGGCGGTCCTGGACTTAACGGGCACAACTGAACCCAAAATTTCTGCTTTTGCTAAGCGGGACAGCCGTGGAGAGAGGTTTGCCCCATTTTACGACCTTTCTTGCCAGAGTTGTTAAGTGAATCGCCGCCGTTGTTAAGTTAGCCGCGGGGCTGTTAAAGGGAATCTGACTTCAGACGTTTGGCAATGGACTTGTATTTATTTATTTAGGGCGACCCAAGGCAGCATACGAGGACATAAAAACACAATATAAAAGAAAGGAAGGAAGAAGGAAAAGAAAGAAGGAAGGAAGGAATGAAAGAAGAAAAAGAAGGAAGGAAGGAAGAAAGAAAGAAGGAAGGAAGGAAAGAAAGAGAAAGGGAAGGAGGAAAGAAAGGAAGAAAAAAAAGAAAAATGGAAGGAAAGAAGAAAAAGAAGGAAGGAAGGAAGGAAGAAAGAAGGAAGGAAGGAAAGAAAGAAAGAAAAGGAAGGAGGGAAGAAAGGAAGGAAGAAAAAAGAAAAGAAGGAAGGAAGGAAAGAAGAAAAAGAAGGAAGGAAGGAAGGAAGGAAGAAGGAAGGAAGGAAAAGGAAGATAATAAAAAAACTGTGATGGTTGCAGAGTCCCGGGACCACATGATCCCGTTTTTTGACCGTCTGACGAGCAGAGTCTAGGGGAAGCCAAACTCATTTAACACCCTTGTTACCAACATAAAACACCTGCAGCGACTCACTTAACGACCGTGGTGAGGAAGGTGGTGAGGTGGGGCAAAACTCACTTAAGAAGTCTTCCGCTTAGCAAGTGGAAATTTGGGGCTGAAATTGGCGTCGTAAGTCGAGGACTGCTGGCGTTTCAGAAGATCACCGCGGTTCTCTCCCAGGAGGGGCAGAATTAAGTGCGCCTCCGAGGAGTTGTGAGAAGAGGCAGAGAGAGAGAGAGAGAGAGAGATGCTTGATTGGGGGAGAAAAAAAAACCAATCGGCCAGAGACGTGTCATGCTCCTTCCCACTCTTAGCAACCTGCTCCAAGTTTCCACCTCCCTCGGTTGGTTACCTGGGTCATTTTATCCACCGAGACCGGAATCCCGTCGATGGTGAGAGGGGGAAGCTCCGAGTTAACCTCCTGCGGCGCAGGTGCGTGCTCCAACAGCGCTGACTCCAAATCTTCCAGGATCATGCTCTTGTACTTACGCACCTGTGGGGAATCGCAGGGGTTCAAGTAAACAAGAGCCGAGAGCGACAGGAGAGAAGAAACTGCTAAGTAACGGAAACGGGGGTGGGGAGGAGCAGGAATGCGTCCGCGTTGCTCGTGGTGTCGCGTGGCAGAGCGAACGAGCGAGCAAACAACGCCGCAGCTGCCCGGGATAAACAGCCCCACAGCCCCCAAAGGATGGGAGGTGCGGGCCAGCGAGATGATGAAATGGCGAGCAATGTTAAGCCGTGGCGGGGGTTGGTTGCCGGAGAGGTTTTGTAAGGGAGGGCAGGGATTTCGGTGGTGGTGGTGCTTGGTGAGGGTCTCAGCCAGGCTCTCGAGGCTTTCGAGTCCCCTCTTGGGAGGTTGGGTCGAGGGGGCAGCGCTTTGGGGGTTGGGTACTGGCAGAAGAGAGGGTTTGTAGCTCAGGGTTGAACGGAGGAGGGGTCCTGGGTGCTCGGTGAGATTGGAGGTTTGCTCGCAGAGGTTTCATGACCCAGCTAGGTAATATAATCAGTGTTGGAAGGGAGGAGAGGTTGCAGAGAGGAGGAGGAGGATGGGGTCCTTGGTGCTCTCTGGATTTGGTGATTTTCTTGCAGACGTTTCATGACCCAACTAGGTAACATCATCAGTGACAGAAAGGAAGGAGGGTTGCGGAGTGAAGGAGGTCAACAATAGGCTTCTTGGTGTTCCCTGAGCTTTGGTCGTCTTCTTGCGGACGTTTCATGACCCAACTAGACAATATGATCAGTGCTAGGTTTGCTCTCGTTCATTTATATACAAGTTTGTTTGCCCTATCAGTGTTGGTGGGAGTGTTCTTGGGTATTTCTTAATTAGGCTGTTGCTTACTGTTCGAATTGTCTGAGTTGTCGGTTCCTTAACTGGAGCATATTCACTTCTATTTTTTTCAATGGTGTGTAGATGTTGTTTATATCGATGTGCCTGTTGATGGCCAATTTGTTTGAATGCCAGGCTTCCAGGTATTCTCTAGTGTTTTGGGGCTTGGTATTATCAAGGAACCGCCAAGAAGGAAACAACACTCCCATCAACACTGACAAGCAAGCCACTTGTGTGTAAACAGAGAGCAAACCCCACTCCCTTCTAGTTCTGATGGCGTTACCTATTTGGGTGGTGAAATGTCTGCAAAAGAACCAAGCTCAGGAAGCACCAAAGATCCCACAGTCCTCCTCCTCCTCCTCCTCCTCTCCAAATCCCCACTCCCTTCTAGCACTGATGATGTTACCTAGATGGATCATGAAACTTCTGGAAGAAACCTCCAAACTCAGAGAGCAACAAGGATCCCAGAGTCATCCTCCTCCTTCTTTTCCACTACACAACCCTCACTCTCCCTTTTAGCACTGATGATGTTCCCTAGTAGGGTCATGAAACATCTGCGAGAAAACCTCCAAGGTCAGAGAGCACCCAGGACCCCCTCAGTTCTGAGCTACAAATATTCTCTTCTATCAGTACCCAATCCTCAAAGCGCTGTCCCTCAATTCAACCTCCCAAGAGGGACTTGAAAGTCTCAAGAGTCTGCCGGAGAACCTCACTGAGCAGCCACCCCTGAGGACGTTACCTAGATGGGTCCTGAAATGTCTGCAAGAAAACCACCAAGCTCAGAGAGCATAGCTGGGCCCCACAGTTGTAGATATGTAGAGTGGATATCTGGGAACTTTCTGGTTTCTCACCTTTTACCCTTTGAGTAAAAATAAAGTAACTACCTGGTTTTCTGAGGTTAGGCAAATACTCCCGTTCACCATCTTCTTCTGGCAATTTCCAAACTTCTCCATTCCCTCCACACACACACACACACACACACACTCCTGGCAACTCAAATCCACTTCCAGGTTCCCAACTAGGGAGGGGCGAGGAAGGCGCAGAGGAGTCTTACCACGTTCTCCAGCGGGGCCGCCCCGAAGACTTTGAAAACCGGGTTGGGTTTGGAGGGAGAGATGCACAGGACGATGGCTTGCTGCCCGACTCGCGTGGTATATTCATCCAGCGTGGCCCGCAGCTTCCTGGCTCGGAAGGATAAGGAAAGGATCTTTAAAAGATATTCCCCTTCAGGAAAAGTCAGATCCATCCTTTCCTCGAGGCTTCTGGTTTTAAATTTTTCCACCACGTCAAGTTGGCAAATAGGATGAAGGCCCAACAAATGGTAAAATGGGATAGGGAATTTTTTACATATTTATTTATTAAAATTCATAAGCCGCCCGTTCTTGCTGTCAGGCGGCTCTCGGGGGCTTAGGATATGATAAATAAATTAAAAAAAATACCACACAAGACAATTAAAATGAGAAGGATTAAACTGAAAAGCTAAAAAAAAAAAAGCAAAACGAGGTAAAAGCATGTACAAACAGTTAACGTATTGCATGTGAAAATAAATTGAGGTTAAATAAATTAAAAAGCAAAATACAGTGCGGCGGAGGTGGCATCTTCCGGTTAAGGGGATGGCCTAGAAACCAGGAGACAGGGAGTTCTAGTCCCACCTTAGGCATGAAAGCCGGCTGCGTAACTTTGGGACAATCACCAGGAGACGGTGAGTTCTAGTCCCGCCTTAGGCATGAAAGCTGATTGGGTGACTCTGGGCCAATCACTAGGAGAGTGTGAGTTCTAGTCCTTCCTTAGGCATGAAAGCTGGCTGGGTAAAATTTTAGGCCACTCCCAGCAGACTGGGAGTTTTAGTCCCACTTTAGGCATGAAAGCTGACTGAGTGACATTGGGCCAATCCACAGGAAATGGTGAATTCTAGTTCCGCCTTAGGCACGAAAGCTGACTAGGTGACTCTTGGCCAATCACTCTCTCTTAGCCTAACCCACACCTCACAGGGTTGTTGTGATGGGGAAAATAAGGGAAGGAAGGAATACTGGTATGCAGGCAGTCCTTGACTTACAACAGTTCATTTAGTGACCTTTCAAAGCTACATTGCTGGAAAAAGTGACTTACGACCGTTTTTCACACTTAGAACCGTTGTAGCATCCCCATGGTAATTCGGATGCTTGACAACTGACTCACATTTATGGCAGTTGCAGTGTCCCGGAGACATGTAATTGCCTTGCGCGACCTTCTGACAAGCAAAGCCAATGGGGAAACCGGATTCACTTAACAACCATGTTAAAATTCCTTTAACAACTGCAGCAATTCACTTCACAACCGTGGCAAGGTCGTAAAACGGAGCAAAACTCACTTAACCCATGTCCCACTTAGCCACACTAATTTGGGGCTGAATTCTGTAAAGGAACTGGGAAAGGGAGGTTGGTAGGGGACAATCAAGAGGTATTTTGAATTGTTAGCACTACAGCTTGTTGATTGTTATCAGGACAAAAAGCACTTCTGCCTCCTATTAAGGCAGCATTTAACATTCAGCTGCCTGCAATTACTGCGAGTTCAAATCCCACCAGGCTCAAGGTTGACTCAGCCTTCCATCCTTTCTAAGGTGGGTAAAATGAGGACCCAGTTTGTGGGGGCAATAAGCTGACTTTGTATAAATATACAAAAGTATGAAGGCTATTGCTTAATGCATTGTAAGCCGCTCTGAGTCTCCGGAGAAGGGCGGCATATAAATATAAATAAAATAAAATAAAAATAAACTTCTGTGTACACAAACAAGGAAACCTCAGGTGCCAACCATGCCTCCGAGGAGCAGCTGGGTTAGAGGGATGGTGAGAAGCAAACGGGGGAACGGTGCCAGCTGCTAAGTGCCCAAAATGGGATCACGTGACTGCGGCGGAGGAGAGAATAAGAACTTCAAAATTGGGTTGTAAGTAGCTCTGGGGAGACCCGTCGTAACTTCGAATAATCGCTAAGCAGCCAGTCGTACGTAGGGAACTACTTGTGCTGTTCTGCCCAGGATGTTCCGAAACATTGCTGGAAGTTTTGAAGAAGGGATCGGACAGACATTTGTCTGGAACGGTGTTGGGCAAAGGGTGTTCCAATCTTGGCCACTGTAAAGACTTGCGGACTTCAACTCCCAGAATTCCCCAGCCAGCCTGCTTTAAGACAGATGGATTCTGGGAGTTGAAGTCTCCATATCTTAAAGGTTGAGAAACAATGGACTAGACCAGGGATATCCGACCTTGGCCACCTAAGACCTGTGGATTTCAATTCCCAGCATTCCCCCAGCCAGCCTGCTTTAAGATGGGTGGCCGAGGATGGACAAACCTGATATAGGGTCTCCTGCCGGAGCCAGGGGGTTGGACTAGAAGACCTCCAAGGTCCCTTCCAACATTCTTGTTCTATATTCTATTCTGTAATATCATTAAACCTTGGTTAAATGCAGTTTTCAAGGGTGGCCTATTTTTTAAAGGATCTAATTCAGTGTTTCTCAACCTGGGTAGCTTGAAGATGGGTGGACTTCAACTCCCAGAATCCCCCAGCCAGCGCTGCTGGCTGGGGGATT
>WNWU01017133.1:0-17081 GCA_012654045.1 Ptyas mucosa | reverse complement strand
GCCTTGGTGTCCTCTCAATTTTTTTTTTAATAATGGGCCAGCATCCTTTTAAAAAATGACCCAAGCAGTACAGAAAAAAACAGTTTGGGAAAACAAAGATATATAATCATTTAAACAATACAGCCAAAACACGAACAGAGGTAGATGCAAGCGTTTCATATTGACGTCTCAGTAGCTACATTACAATAACATGGTTAAAATCAGCCTGAAATGTAAGATCTAGGAAGAGCATTCATTAAGCCTATAACGTACAGGGGACATGGCGGCTCAGTGACTAAGACACTGAGCTTATCGATCAAAAGGTCGGCAGTTCAGTGGTTCAAATCCCTAGTGCCGCGTAACAGGGTGAGCTCCCGTTACTTGTCCCAGCTTCTGCCAATCTAGCAGTTTGAAAGCATGTAAAAAAAATGCAAGTAGAAAAATAGGGACCACCTTTGGTGGGAAGGTAACAGAGTTCCATGCGCCTTTGGCGTTTAGTCATGCTGGTCACATGACCACAGAGATGTCTTCAGACAGTGCTGGCTCTTCGGCTTTGAAACAGAGATGAGCACCGCCCCCTAGAGTTGGGAACAACTAGCACATATGTGTGAGGGGAATCTTTACCTTTACCTTTAACGTATGGAGGAAAGCAACCAATGGCAAGCCTTACACCCAGGGGAGGTGTAGGTCGACATAAAGCCATTTCTGCACACACACTTCAAACGGTTAATGGCAACCTCCTCAGCAAAACACAGGAAATGAGAGCTCCCGTGGCACAGTAGAACTTTAAATGCAGAGTTTTGATCCATCTGGTGACCCGTAGATAGTAAGTGTCCCGCAATGGCCAAAGAAGGTATTTTATGGCCATGATTTGCTCTTGTTGTTGGATTACTCAAGGCTGTTTGGACCCATGTCGGAAGATGCTCCTTTATTCTGAAAGCCAGACACCTATCAGTTCTGTCTCCCCAATTACAAACAAATTGGTAAACAACATAGAATAATTATTTGCTATTGCGGTGGCGGTTTTGGTGCAGTGGTGAGAATACGGTACTGCAGACTACTACTGCTGACTGCTGGCTGCCTGCAATTTAGCAGTTCGAATCTCACCAGGCTCAAGGTTGACTCAGCCTTCCATCCTTCTGAGGTCGGTAAAATGAGGACCTAGATTGTTGGGGGGAATATACTGACTTTTTAAACCACTTAGAGAGGGTTGTAAAGCACTGTAAAGCGGTATATACCATGTTTCCCCGAAAATAAGACCGTCTTATATTTTTTTTGAACCCCAAAATAAGTGCTTGGCCTTATTTGGGGAGGTCTTATTATTTTGGGGCATATGGAGCAAGACAGGGCTCCTCTTACCTGATTTCCAGCTCTGCCTCCCTAACCTTAACCAGACCAGCTGCGCATGTGTTTAAATATTTTCAGGGAGGGCTTATTTTCAGGAGAGGTTTATTTTTGGAGGAAAGCTTATTTTGGGGGAGGTCTTATTTTCGGGAAAACACAGTAAACCTAAGTGCTCTTGCTATTGCTACCATAAGCCAGCCTCTTTGCTCTTGTTGAAGTATGCAACAAGAAGTGTTCAATGTGTTGTACGTTGAACACGCCAGAGGGAGTGGTTGTTTTCCTTGATGTCTAACCTTCTCCTTCTCTCTCTTTCTTTCTTTGAAGCTATTGAGGTGAACCTCCAAAAAGCTCTCACTGAAGCTTCTGAAACCTGCACGCAGGAATGCCTCATCCTTGGCCATTCTGACAATTGCTGGATGCCTCCTTCGTTGACACAGTACCAGCAATCCAATCCGCCTTTGCCAGCTTTTGGCTTCCAGCAGGGATGGGTGCGAGGAGCCATCTCAGAAGGAAGACACACCCTTGGCCGAGCCGGTTGCAAAGAGGATACAGAGAAAGGCCAAGGGGGACCTAGGCCTCAGTTCTACAATGCCTGTGATAGACTCTGCACTACTGAAGACCCGGTCAAACTGATTCCCCTGGCAAACTTCATACCTCCTACCCAGGCCGTGCCTTCCTCTGGAAGCAGCACCACTCTGATCCATGAGCACCAGCTATAAAAGGCGTATCTTGACAAAGCAAGGCTATTTTGGGCTTTAAACGTGTGAGTGTACATAGTCACAGCTTAACACAATTTTTATTTGTATGCAAAGCTCCTTAGGTTTGTGGCTATTGATGTATATAGAATTGCGAAGCCAAGCTGAGAAGCTGAGTTCTTAACAACAAGAGTTAAAAGGAAATTCAGCTTCCTCGCTCGGAAACAATTATGCAAACAAACATCACAAAATGAAAACAAACCAACAAACCACAAAGGAACGTTGGCAAGAGAAACAAAAAATGTGTGATTTCCTCCCCCGAAGAGTTGTTGTAATCAGATGTTAAGAGTTGGTCTTCTGGGGTAGAAATGGAACCATGTTTGGGAGTGAGGTCTACTGCATGATGACGGAAGAGAGAAAATGTCAGAATGGCTTCTTTTTTTGTTTTCAAGTCATCCGGTCATCTTGTACATGATACAAGCAAACTATTTATTAGCATATATTATGATGTAAACTTGTAGTTCTGCACAAGGGTATCTCAACAGGAAAGTCCCCAGATCTCATTACGCTGGCTAGAGTTCTAATGGGGTCGCCTTGTGAAAAGGGAGCTAAAATATCGATATTCCTCTTGTGGGTCTCAGTGTAACCTGCTTCCACGATATCTAGTACGGTAAAGGGTGGCCTAAAATAAATAGATAATAAACTGTTCTATAGATCTGGATGCATGAAATCGCAGTATTTAACGGACGGTCAATAGAGACCATCGATGAGCTGAGCTGACATTTGTTAAATGATCTTTCTTTTTAAAAGAAAAGATAACACCTTCAGAATTTTATTTATGAACCTTTTAGAAAAAAAAGTCCACTTGGAAGAGGATTCTTTTGCACAAACTCTACACTGAGGCAGTGGTGGTATTCAGCCGGTTCTATACGATTCGGGCAAACCGGTAGGGGCAACGGCGGGTGCCCCGCCCATCCGCGCGGACATCATGACGTCCCATTTTTCCACGTTTTCGAGGCTCTGCACATGCATGGAAGGCCTTAGGCGTGCACACATATTTGCGAATTGGTAGGGAAAGTAAGTGAATACCAACCCTGCATTGAGGCTTCACTTTTCCCCCCACAATGCCCTGACCTAGATGCCTCATGTGGTCCATGAGCCCCCAGAATTTTCAGACAGAACTTCCAGAGATCTCTCAATATATATATATATATAATACCAAATTTATATTTCACTGATAAAGAAATAAAGGGAGAATAGTATAGGTCTATTTCAAGCTATTTAGCTCTCATCAAAGCACTCCTGGATTGGAGCTGAAAGGTGAAAGGGAGAAGTATTCTTCCTCCCACATGTTGGGGTAGACCAGTTGCTTTGACAGTAAAACAGTATGTGTGTGTGTGTGTGTGTGTGTGTGTGTGTGTGTGTGTATATATATATATATATATATATATATATATATATGGGGGGGGGTGTGTGTGTGTTTTCTGAGGTTTTCGCGGGTATTTGTATGTAGGTCTTTGGTTTTTCGGGTTTTCTCCCGCGTAAAATTGGAAGTGTCTTGGCAACGTTTCGACGAAGTCTCATTCGTCATCTTCAGACATTGCTCCTGGAAGCACGAAGCCGAAAACACCAGCCTGAAGATGACGAATGAGACTTCGTCAAAACGTTGCCAAGACACTTCCAATTTTACGCGGGAGAAAACCCGAATAACCAAAGACCTATATATATATATATATATGTATGTGTGTGTGTGTGTGTGTGTATGTATGTATATACATACACACACACACACACATATACACACATACATACACCAAATGTAGAAGTACAAATATGTTCTTTTCTTGGCCCCACTCACTTCTTTTTGACTACAATTTCCAGTAAACCCCTAGGAAGGTCAAAGATATTGGTCTGTTTTGGGGGGGGGGGGTTTAAGAAGAACAATAGATCTGGCTTTTCAGCAGATATTCTATGCCAGTCGGGGGTTTGGGGGGGGGAAGCTTGATAAAATTCTCCTCTTAATTTCCGAAACCCACAATCGGGATGAAGACTATCAAGAAACATATGCATGCATTACTTTTAACATGCATTCTGTCAGGTCTTCTGGATAGCTTTGGACTTTTTGCTTAGTTTGGTCTTTTCTGATATTGGACACTGCAAATACCTCCAGAGGAGGAAAAGGTTCCTTAACGTAGTAAAAAAAAGCTATATTGTGTCTCTGTCTCCTCCAACGATGGAGAATCAATAGATGATGTTGTGTAGTGTTCCTTCGGGAAAACTATCGCTGAGAAACTAATGCTGAGCCAAAAGAAGGAAGAGGAAGCCCTCCCCACTCCTGGGCATATTCTTAGACAGGAGATTCCAGGGACATAGGCATTATCCAAAGCAAAGGGGAGGTATCCATTTTCCAAATGAACGTTGACTGAGAAGTTTGGAGTCGTCAAGGAATAACCAGATCCGCGGTTAATAGGAATAGATGAGGACGGATGAAGCTATCAAACGGACTAGCTGTGGTTACGAACTACGATTCGCAAAGAACTTTAAATAAACTTTACATCTGGATCGGTTACGTGATATATTGCAATAGGGGTAGGGTCACGCTTCTAACTGAAGCAGTTAGAGAAACATCAGTAAGAGCAACCGAAGACAAAACCCATCATTTTAACCTGAACGTTTTGCAATTAAAAAAAGAAAGACGCAACATAGCAAAGCAGAGGGGGAAAGATTGTCCTTTTGGGCAGTCAAAGCATCATAGTGTAGTCCAATATCGTCCACCTTTCTATCCATCTTAGAATATTGCTCGTATCACGTGGTATCCTTCATTTCGGAGAGATAATCTACAAAAATCTTTCTAACGTGTCATTATTCTGCAGGCTCAGTTTCAGAGGTGGGTTTCAGCAGGTTCTGACCAGTTCTGGAGAACCGGTAGCGGAAATTTTAAGTAGTTCGGAGAACCAGTAGTAAAAATTCTGACTGGCCCCACCCCGATCTATTCTCTGCCTCCCGAGTCCCAGATGATTGGGAGGAAATGGGGATTTTGCAATATCCTTCCCCTGGAGTGGGGTGGGAATGGAGATTTTACAGTATCCTTCCCCAGCCACGCCCACAGAACCGGTAGTAAAAAAAAATTGAAACCCACCACTGCTCTGTTTCCATCTACACTTAACAATCCTATGGGATCCAGAAATCTAATTTTTATATCTTTATTTTTAAATTATATTGAGATTTTCCCCAGAGGAAAAAAAAGAATTCACAGCTACTTGGGGAAGACATGGGTGACAGCGGAGAGACACGGATCCATTCTTTCTTTCATCAGAACCACTTGTTGAGATGGGTGGCTGTGGAAATTAAATCAATAAATCTTGTGAAGAATGCCCAAATAGGATTAATGCCCCTCATAAAATTGACGTGCGATGAATAATTCTTGTCAGCAACTGGAGCAGTCTTCCTTATCACTCAAACAAAATAGTATATTGCACGTGGGTGGTAAATTACAGTTCCCAATAAAGTAACATGGGTGATCTTAAGATGAATTGTCCGTTCCTGTAGGTTCGACTTTATAAATCCATACGTTACTCACTAAACTATTTAGGTAAAGAAATTCTTTTAACTTGCTGAAGGAGACCCAGAAGCAAATTGCCAATATCAATTTAAAAAATGAGAGAACTGGGAAACAGATGTTCAATTCATATAATTAGGAGGAGTCCTTGGTGCTCTCTGAGCTTGGTTACTTTCTTGCAGATGTTTCATGACCCAAACTAGGTAACATCATCAGGGCTAGTAAAAAGTGGGTTTCCCCTTCAGTTTATAATCTAGTGGCTCTAGAACAGGGGTGTCAAACTCGACTTCATTGAGGGCCGCATCAGGGTTGTGTTTGACCTTGGGGGTGGGGGGTGGGCAGGGGGGCATGGCCAGGGGGAGTGTAACTAGCCTGACGTCACTCATGTTGGGGGTGCATTTGGTGGACTGAGCACTCTGCCAGGAAAAATGGGCTCCCGAGCTCCATTTTTGGCTACCATGGCCTCCTGCAATCCTTTGCCAATGAAAACTCACAGGGCTGTCCCAGGGATGAAATGCTACCGGTTCACTCTGGTTCGGGAAAACCAGTAGTGATAAAAACAGCTGTGCCGTGCAATTGTCGGAACCTTTTTTTATACTTTTTAAAAGCATTTTTTTACTACGGGTTCAGGTGAATAGGTACTAAAAATGCTTTAAAAAAGTAAAAAAAAAAAGGTGGCCACGCCCATCCAGTCACATGAACCCCCCAAACCACGCCCATACAACCGGTAGCAAAAAAATGGCATTTCACCACTGCCCCCCACCCCCTGGAGCTCCGTTTTTGCTGGAAAAGGCAGCAAAATCTGGTCCCGGGCATGGACCAGATCTAATTTGAACTTGAGTTTGACACCCGTGCTCTAGAATATAAATTGAGAGCAAACCTACTCCTTATTAGCACTGATGATGTTACCTAGTATGGGTAATGAAATGCCTGCAAGGAAACAACCAAGCTCAGAGAGCACCAAGGATCCTTCATTTCAACTCCGAGCTACAACTATTCTCCCTTATTGATATAATTATGAAGCACCTCATATTAAATTATTCTGTATCAATTCAAGGTGACGTCTCCAGGATGGATTAGACATATCACAATCCCATCTTTCCATGCCGTTCCATTCCACATCTATTGGAGTGCACACTTAGCAAATTCTATACCCATATTAAAAGCTGCATTAGTTCCTCCATTAAACTCACCTGGCCTTCTTTCATTTTCTCCTTAGCTCTTGATTCATGCAATCTGGTATTTTCTACAACCAAATAACCTGTTTCTTTAACGCAATCAGGTCACTTTTCCCAACTCCGACTTTTAACCATATAAAGACAATCAGTGTGATGGGAAAAGGAAACAATAGATGGTGCTTAGAATGAACAAGCAAACAAACAAACAAGAACCAACACGATGGGAATACCAGGTTGTTTCGTTTTTAAATGTTACTTAAAAGCTGTAATTTGTGAACAAAAAAAAATATTTGTATGTACAATTACTGTAATATAAAACTGCTTGTAAATTTATAGAATTTCCCATTGTCAAAGATCTCAATGAATGCTGAAAAAAAAACAAACTTCATTATGCACCCAGCAGGTATAAGTAGCTTTATATATTGTTGCTCCCACTGTTAATCAATCCAGAACAAGTTTTGCTTAATGTGTAAAAAAAAGAGAAAAAAATACAAGATTTGCTTTCTTTTTTTTTTTTACCTTCTGATGGTATTTAATTCATAAATCCACCAGCTATCAAATTGTGTAGCAATGCCTAATTCCACTATTTATTTTTTTTTTAGATGAGACATTGGAGCATTTAAATTCAGATGTGTATAAATTGTGAAGTACACGTTAATCCTGTAGCCTCTGACACAACCACTCACTGCTAATTCAAACACAGTTAAGAGTTTGACAAATTAATCTGGAACTCATCACTATTGACAAACTTTCCCTGGTTTTTAAGGGTTAGAAATGGTTTGATCTCCAAACCAAGCCTTTTATTTTGTTTTAAGGATGGTATCTACCATAACTCTAACTGTGCTTGCTTGTGTGTTTGTGTGTGCTTGTGTGCATATGGATCCATGCTCACAGTAAAGGGTGAAATACCAATAGCACTTAGACTTCTAATTCGCTTTACAGTATAAGCGGTTTACAGAGTCAGCCTCTTGCCCCCCAACAATCTGGCTCCTCATTTTACCCACCTCGGAAGGATGGAAGGCTGAGTCAACCTTGAGCCTTGTGAGATTTGAACTGCCAAATTGCAGGCAGCCCGCAGGCAGCAGAAGTAGCCTGCAGTACTGCACTCTAACCACTAATTGCGCCACCGTGGCTCAAATATGCTTTCTTTTGCTTTTTTAAAACTCGCCTTGTAAAGGGGATAAAATCCCTCCAAGCACAGTTCATATCAATTCCCTTCTTTCCAAAAGGACATATCTTAATCTTAGCCAGTATGGAGTAACAGAGATTGAATTCTAAGCAGATGCTATTCGATGAATTCTACATCAGTTGGTGAACTGACATTCTTCTTCTTTATGGTAAAATCAGAACATATATTCAAATATCCCTGAGGAGTGGGGGCAAAATTCTGAATACAGACTAACAGAGTTGCAAGGAACCTTTAACAGATTAACAGAGTTGGAAGGGACTTTATAACAGATTAACAGAGTTGGAAGGGACCTTGTAGATCATCTAGTCCAACTCCCCAACCAAGAAGGAAACCCTACACCATTTCTGACAAATGGCAGTCCAATCTCTTCTTGAAAGCCTCAAGTGATGACGCTCCCACGACTTCTGAAGGCAACTTCTGTTCCATCGATTGATTGTTCTCACTTTCAGAAAGTTCCTCCTTATTTCTAGGTTGAATCTCTCCTTGGTCAGTTTCCATCCATTATTCCTTGCCTGGCCTTCAGGTACTTTGGAAAATAGCTTGACCCCCTCCTCTCTGTGGTAGCCCCTCAAATATTGGAACACTGCTATCATGTCTCCCCTGGTCCTTCTCTTCACTAGACTAGCCATGCCCAGTTCATCGTATGTTTTAGCCTCCAGTCCCCTAATCATCCTGGTTGCTCTCCTCTGCACTTTTTCTTGGAGGTCTTTTAGTCCAACTTCCTGTTCAGACAGAAGACCCTATACCATTGCAAACAAATGGCTGTCCCAATCTCACCTTAAACACCTCCAGTGATGGAGCAGCCACAAGTTCTAAAGGCAAGCTTTTCCACTGATGGGGTGTTCTAACTGTCAGGAAATTTCTCTTCAGTTCTAGGTTGTATCTCTCTTTGATAAGTTTCTATCCGTTACTTCTTGTCTTGCCCTCAGGTGCTTTGGAGAACAGGTCTTTTCTGTGACAGCCCTTCAAATGTTGGAAGACTCCTACCATGTCACCCCCCACTAGTCCTTCTCTTTGTTAGAGTAGACGTTCCTAGTTCCCTCAACCGTTCATCGTATGGTTTAGCCTTAATGATTTCTTTTTCAGAGTTTGTGCAATCTGTCAGACGCTGATCCTTGCGCAGACAGGAGAAATCAACAGTCTGTAGAAAAACTTCCTTCCATTAAAAGAAGAGGAAAAAAAACAACAACCCACTATCACGAAGAGCACTTGTGTACATCTAATCATAATGTGGGGTCTGAGCAATTCAAACTTTCAACCCCCCTCCCCACCCACACCCTCAAAAAATCTATCTAACAATGGCAACAAACTTTGTTAGTCTGGCGTATTTTACTTCCCGTGCGCATAGAGGCTCTGTCTTCTGAATTCAGGCATGAAGATAGCAAGACTTTTAAATCATTGATATAAAAATATAGCTTGCTTCTATTCATCTGTACAGCTGAAGCATTGGAGGAGTTTTTAGCCATCCATCAGAATTAAGTGGTTCTATTTCCCAATGGCGAATTCAGAGTGCTGCCACGGAAAATCAATGCGAAAAACTTCGGAGTTAACATGTTTGAAACTCATCACGGTGCCTGTTATGGCTGGGCATTGTTGATGAGAAACTTATCTTGAACTATGTGGCATATGGCTATAAAAACATCAGTAGATGTTACAGATTTTTATGGCTTAAAAGAAGAATTTAACATATATCTAAACCATTCAGGGGGGGGAAAAATATGCAAGTGGTCCTCAACGTACGACCACAATTGAACCCAAAAATTTATCTTGCTAAGGGAGAGTGGTTAAGTGAATTTTGCCCCATTTTTATTATTCATATTTTATTATTTATTATTCATATTTCTATGCCGCCCACTCTCCGAGGACTCTGGGCGGCTTACACCCTAGACAGTATACTAAATAGAATATTGCCCCCAACAATCTGGGTCCTCATTTTACCCACCTCGGAAGGATGGAAGGCTGAGTCAACCTTGAGCCGGTGAGATTTGATCTTCTGATCTGCTGAACTAGCAGTCAGCTGAAGTAGCTGCAGTACTGCACTCTAACCACTGTGCCACCTCGGCTCTTATTTTATGCCCTTTCTTGTCATAGTTGTTAAGTGAATCACTGCAATTGTTAAGATGGTAATTCTGCTGTTCAGTGAATTTGGCTTCCCCATTGTCTTTGCTTGTCAGAAAGTTGTAAAACCCACATGACCCCAGAATACACACCCACACCCACACACACACACACACACACACATACATATATATAATGTCATGATAAGTTCACCATTGTCTTCATGGTTCTGTACAAAGGGGGTTGAATACCTATGATTGCCCAATGAACTTTTATTAAATTTGAATCCATCTCACCATATAGATATTGTCATGGTATACATTTATTCCTCTCTCTAGAAATCATAGAGTTTAGACTGCTCTGCAAATCACTCCACACGATGACTAAGAACTTGAGTTCTAAGTCATGACTAAGAGATGACTAAGAGGTTGCAGGACACTCTTAACTAAGAAGATGCAATTTAATCAAATAAAGCCACAACTTCTCAGAAACTACCCCATTCAATTTTAGAAAGATCAAAAAAAAAAAAGAAGCAGAAGAGAAATCCGTGTTATTTAAATAGCTGTCTCTTTGCTAAATAGCCAGAAGTGTGTAAAAATGTATGTTGTAACAACAAATAGGCCCGTTTAGCTTAAGAAGGTAGAAAGTTGTTGTTAGTCCATCAAATTCATTGTTTTTTCTCTCCAATGGCTGGAATAGATCTCTCAGAGACCTTTTCCATCACTTGATAGTAAGAATTTTTAGAAGTGGTGATATGACAGTATGATCCTAAGACTTTCTAAACAAGCATGTAGTATATTACTTAATAAGAACATGGAGAATATGGCTAACTGATAATGAATGTGAAGCTACTTAAGTTGAAGTCAAGTTGTACATTCAGATGTCGCTCCCTGTTGATGTTCATCACATGTTTAAGAAATGTATTATTGAAAATAATCTGTAAATCCCCTTATATTATGATATATTGCCTATTAATACCTGTACATTAAAAGCAATGCATATTAATATACATAGGAACCTTCATGTAACTGGGCAACCAAACTACTCTCAGTATTCAAATAGCACTCATTCTCCTGCCTTTTTTTTTTTGTTGTTGTTGTTATTGTTCTGATTGTCGTCACTGTTTCATCGTACTATGGATCCATTGGGAATTTGGCAGCTAAGTGTTCGGACTTTTATTACTTTGCATTGCTTCTCTCTTTGCCTTGGAAATTCCTGTACACATTTGGAAGAAGAGTAGAGTAAATTCTTATTATTTACTCATACTACTTGGTTAGTTGCTGGGCGGGAGAGGAAACTGTATGCGTCGTACAACAAACTAAACCTCACATCATGAAAACTGCATGCATTCCCATGCAAGCGAGTGGTATGTACACTTGCATTTTGGACGAACACTATGTATGAATTGCCCACCAAAGAAAGTTGTGTGTATGTGTGAGTGAGTGAGTGTGTGCCAGCAGAAAGCAACTTAGTGCCACCTTTTCACTTATTTCGCTTGTTCTCTTCTAATTGGGAACAGATAGAGAAAGAGGAAAAGATTCCATCCTATGTACAAAGTGTCATATTAAAAATAAAAATTCTGAAGCATATGTAAGGGAGAAAAAACACACACATCCAATTAAGACAGAAAGCCTCCATTTATTTTAGTTGACTCATAAATCCACGAGCCTCCCTTGATTTATTCTGCTTATTTGTTAGAAAGAATCTATGAAGTCTGTTTCTGTAAAATGCTGTCAAAACTGCATCTATTTAAGGGTGAATTTGTGGCATTCGCCACAAATCGTGGACAAGCCTGTGCTAATTGACAAATAGCGCTAAACCGAGGGAAGATTATTCTCACCTTTGATTCTCCGCGCCCATTTTATTTTGTTTTAAAGACCGTCTTTAAAAAAATGGACTAAAGAAATGTCCCTTCCTTTCCGAAGGAGCTTCCTTCTGAACTGCGAAGAATCTCCTGCCCAAAAGAAAAGCAATAGGAATCCAAAAAGACACCAGTCTATTTGGTGGCTTGACGGTGAGATTTAACTTAATTTTAAAAATAAAAAAAGCATAAAACTCAGAATCTTGATAATCTCTTGATCGTGTTGTGCTACTCCACCTCCCAGCAATTATTTTTAATTATTGTCTTCCTTGAATCCAAATCAATTTAATGTATTTTGGAACCTGTGTAATGTTTAAGACATTATTAAAGTCGGGAGATGGGAGGGAAAATGTAATATTTTAGCACTGCATTCCACAATGCTCTGTGTACCTTAACAAAAAATATGTGATGAATTGATAAAAGGAGTTTGGTTTTTTTTTCCCCCACCAACCTTTAAGGGTTCAGAGGGTAAGGAAACATTTGTGTACTGAAATTACCATGAGTTTTATAACAAACGTATCCCTATGCAATCAAAGATCCTTAAAAAAAAAACTACTACTTTGGAATTGGTGCTCATCAGATTATGGTCTGGTCTCCTCACTTTAAAACGATGAGTTGGGTTTTGTGATCGTTTCATAGGTCAAAGGAACCGTTTGGCAAATACGAAAAGAAGGAAATGATGCATATCTCATGTTAACCCTAAGCCAGAAAGATAATTGAAAACCTTTTTGTAAATATCTGTATTTCAGTTTGTACTTCAGGGAGATTTTTTTTTTCTTCACTTTGTGGCATACTAAAGGATTTGAAAGTGATTAAGTCTGTGTATTTGTATTTAAACCTACCCTAATCAACACTCTAGTATCAAGCTATGGACACATCATATGCTCTTAAGTCCAATAGCACTGGAAATCCAGTTAAAACCCTGTAGTTCTCTTTCAGGTTATGTACAGCATGTTGTCTTGTTAATTAAGCTGCTTATTAATAAAATTAGAGCCACAAAACCATCTGAGTTTCTTCTGGTGATTGATCTTTACCTGGTGTTGCCCCACCCACCCCCGGTTCAGACCGGTTCGCAAGAACTGGTAGTAAAACCCGCGGGAGGCTCCGCCCACCGCCCCAGATGTCATCATAGGCAATCTGCCCATGTGCAGAAGCTCAGCGCGTGCGCAAGTGAAGTGAGCACACGCGTGTGATCCCGTTGCAAGCTAGTAGTAAAGATAAGTAGAACCCACCCTTGCCACCCACCCCATGAATGGTGTCCTTGCAAAAGTCAAGACTTCAAATGGAACCATCAAATAATTGACTTTGGTTATTAAAAGACGTAATGTTTTCGCTTTTGCTTCGTGGTTATCGTACCTTCTCGCTGCTCCTTCCAGATATTTTTTTTTTCGTTTTGAATTTGGCAGCAGGATGGCTACAAAAAATATATTAAAAGAGCCAACGGCTTGTAGGAAATTCTACCGTTACTCTACTCAATGCTGCGTAACCTTGAGGAACAAACAACTCTTATGGGTACTTGGCGTTCTTACTTTCAAACTGATGGATGAGAAGATTTTTTTTTTTAACCTTCTGTAGATGGAAGAAACATTCAAGGGAATGAAGGGAACTTGTGTTCTTGTGTTACACGAACCTATTTTTCTTAAGGGTAAATGACTACATTCAACAGTCACTTTGTGGCCATCAACTCACATGTTTCTCCGGTTGAACAAATGAACTATGAACGAATGCCTGGCATTAGACAGAAAACACACCACTAAAACTCTATGAACTTTTTCCCAGTAATAATTTAAAGGGCTAGAAAGGTAACATTTCCCCTCGGCACTGATATTTGGCTTCTGAATATAGGTGTATAATATATCTGCTTTCTTGCCAACCTAAAAATATACCTTACATAATACTGTACTTGACATTTGATCGGATTAGAAACATTGAGTTTCCTGCTTCATGAAAAATTCACTCCAATAATTGGCAAGCAAAATAAGTTTCTGGGATTTCAAGGAAGTGTTTTCATTCGGGAGGACAATCCTGTGGGTTGCATTAGTGACTTTTAGGTCGTTATAGCAGTCTAAGTCAGCCTTCCACAATCACTTGCCCTTGTGATATTTTTATTTTTTATCAACATATTCAAATGTACAGTCTTTTGTCCATCATTAATCATTATTCATTCATCTTATTCTTTAACTTCCATTTGCTAATTAGTTGTTTGGGTCTGCTCTTCTACCATCTCCTTCCTTTATTTTAATACAACCTTTTCTTCTTCCCTTCTCTCTCCTCTTCTCTCTCTTTCTACTTTCCTCATTCCTCCTCTCCTTCCCTTTTCTACTTCCTCTCCTCCTTCCCCTCTCCTCTCTTCTTCCTCCCTTTCTTACCCTCTCTCCTCCTCTTTCCCCCGTCTTTCTTCCCCTCCTTTTCCCGTTCTTCTTTTCTTTTCTTCTCTTCTCGCCTCCCAACTCTCCTCATTCCCCCTCTCTACTCCTCTCCCCTTTTCCACTCCCTTGTTGTTTCCTTTTTCAATTCAATCTGAGATGGTATTCGAGCAGCCCCAATTTATATTTGCATACATCTTCATTTCAAATTTCTTTTTTACTTTATAATTATATCTCTTCTTACATTCCGGGACATTATTAATCAATCCATGTGTCATCTGGTATAACATTTTTATGCTCTCCCTTCCTGTGGTAGTGGATTTGAGCTGAAAATTTACGTAGATGGGTGCATAAACACACACCAGCTACTACTTCATGATGCTTTCTAAGAAATATCACCTGTAACATTTTAAAGGGCAATATTAATAAAGGGCTATGGTTAGATTCGTAATTGTTGCAATGGGTGAACCAGATCTTTCTCCACACAAGAACGGTAAAACCATTTGTCTTCTTTAAAGTTTGCAACTCCATAATGCCACTCTGCCTTCTAGATGACGTAGGCAAACACACACCCTGTGTCAATGCTGTACCGTACGCTACTCGGTGGTGGCTTTCTACCGGTTCGCTCCCACGGTGGCGGGAGGCTCCGCCCACCCACCTGGACATCATCATGGATGCTCTGCACATGTACAGAAGTGCTGCGCGCAAGAGAAACGAGCGCATGCGCACAGTCACAGTTTCGAATCAGTAGCCAAGGTAAGCGAAACCCACTACTGACGCTACTCCTCAATAGCACCCGAGATGGACAATCCTGTCCATGATCGATAGAAAAAAAGAAATTGCTGGTCTAATTGCCCTCCTAACCTCACATGAAACACAGCAGTTGACTCAAAGAACCAGGTGGCGGCGGCAGCAAAAGCCGCAGATCCTTTGAGAAATAAGTGAGCCAGATATGGAGTGAGAATGCAAATTCCAGTTAGCAGAAACCTCTTTGGAAGTTTTCACAATAGCTACAGAGAGGTCCTGGAATGAGTGACAGCCTCCTCATATGTAGGCAATGTGTTGACTGCAAAACAAGATTGAAAGAATGCCCTTTACTTACTTACTTAAAAAAACAACAACCCTAGAATATACAGTATATGCAAACGACTTTGGGGAGTTAAGAGATCGTTTTCTGAAAGGGCTGCTACCCTTAGCCTATTTAATAAACTAGGACCGTGATGGCGAACCTATGGCACGGGTGCCACAGGTGGCACGTGGAGCCATATTGGTGGGCACACGAGTGTTGCCCTAGCTCAGCTCCAGTGTGCATGCGCACACCAGCCAACTGATTTTCAGGCCTTCCGGTCCCACCGGAAGTCGGGAAACTGGCTGTTTCCAGACTCCGGAAGGCCTTCAGGGGGGATGGGGAAGGCTGTTTTTGTCCTTCCCAGGCTTCTAGAAAGTCTCTGGAGCCGGCGGAGGGGGAAAAACAGGTCTACCTGGCCCACCATGCCATCGCATGCCAAAAGCAGGGGGAAGTGGGGGGTCACGTGCACATGCGTGGGAGGGCGAGGCACATTGAATTATGGATGTGGGCACCCGCACTCGCGACCCCCCCATGACCCCTGCTTTTGGCACGCGACGGCAAAAAGGTTAGCCATCACTGAACTAGGACATTCCTTCTACTACAGAAATACTTTCATATCTTCAATATCTTCAATATCTTCAATATCTTCAATATCTTCAATATCTTCAATATCTTCAATACTGAACAAGTATCCTTTACTTTTATTTTAAAAGTCTAATTATAAATCTGTACAAATATTTCTGGTCGATATGTTTAAAATGAAAAGGAGACATTTCGTACTATCAACCTGGATGAGAGGGGGAAAAAGAGAGAAAGGAAAAACAGCTGAGATACATTCATGGAAGACAAAAGAAAGTTGTTCCTACTGCCGTTTTGAATAGCAATCGCACTTAGACTTATATATCGCTTCACACTGCTTTTACAGCCCTCTCTAAGCAGCTTGCAGAGTCAGCCTATTGCCCCCAGCAATCTGGATCCCCATTTTGCCGACTTCGGAAGGACCCAGATTGTTGTGGGCAATAGGCTGACTCTGTAAACTACTTAGAGAGGGCTGTAAAAGCACTATGAAGCGATATATATATATATATATATATATATATATATATATATATCTAAGTGCTATTGCTTTCATTATTTTTTGAGAATGGTTATAGCACTTCTGCAGGCACAGGAGAATAAAGATAACATTAATGCAGGTCAGATTTCCAAGGACCCACACGTCCTGCAAATGAATGATATGCCCACAGACACAGTCTGTGTTTTAATGGGTGCATGTTTGCACAAAACTACAGATTTCCTAATTTTTTCCAGTTAAACATTTGTGGATGGGTTTTACCAGAGACAAAATTCATTGGCATTTTATTGAAGGAGTGTTTAATATGACTAGCGATGTCTTTTGTCGCATTTTTGAATAGAGTGCTCAAAATATTCAGTTGGAGTACAATTTGCTGTGTTTGAGATGTCTTGAATAATTCACACACGTTCATTTATTCTTGATTAGAGAATCTGGCTTGGAAAAAAGTAAGTATTTATATTATTTTATGACATGTAGCATTAATAATGCATCTCTTTGCTCTCAAGCAGTTTTTTTAAATATATATATATATATTTGTTTAAAGGAAGCAATAGAAAAGGCAAGGAGAGGATAATTCTAAAAGATATTATTTTGGATGGATGGGATAGATGGATGGGATAGATGGATGGGATAGATGATAGGTAGGTAGATAGATGATGATGATAGATAGATAGATAGATAGATAGATAGATAGATAGATAGATAGAT
>WNWU01017132.1:5657-16528 GCA_012654045.1 Ptyas mucosa | reverse complement strand
TCTATCTATCTACAGTATCTATCTATCTACAGTATCTATCTATCTACCTACCTATCTATCTATCTATCTATCTATCATCTAGCTAGCTAGCTAGCTAGCTATTGTATCTATCTAGCTATCTAGCTATCTAGCTATCCAGCTATTTATCATGTCAGTCTGCCTGTCTATGTATCATCTATCTCCTGCTTTTATTATTTTACAAACAAGTCAAGGTGGCGAGTATATCCACACAATTTTCTTCTCCTATTTCCTCCACAACAACAACCCTGTGAGGTTAGGCTGAGGGAGAATGTCTTGTCCAAAGCTACCCAGATAGCTTTCATGGCTATGTTGGGACTTGAACTCACGGTTTCCTGCTTTCTACTCTGGTGCCTAAAGAGTGTCTTGAATTTTCTTCTCAATTATGGGCAGAAACTATTTCATGGGATAAAACTAGAAATAGTAGTAGTAGCAACTACTTACAATCAATTACACCCTACCGCACCCCACCCCACCGTCCTCTTGACCCAATATTATTCTGGGACATTATGGGGAAGAAAACACTCACAGAAGATTCAAATTATTTAGAGAAAATTCTGAAAAGTAACTTTTTAATATCCAGGGGACAAAATAGATGGGAGATAGTGGGCCAGAGGAATACTGTCAATATAATTTACTTGGACTTCAGTAAGGCATTTGATAAAGTAGACCATAACCTACTACTAGATAAAGTAGAAAAATGTGGGTTAGACAGCATCACCACCAGATGGATTCGTAACTGGCTGACCAACTGCACTCAATGTGTAGTCCTCAATGGAACTGCATCTACATGGAGGGAAATATGCAGTACCCCAAGGCTCTGTTTTAGACCTAGTACTCTTCAACATCTTCATCAATGACTTGGACAAGGGGATAGATGGGGAACTCATCAAATTTGCAGATGACACCAAGCTGGCAGGAATAGCCAACACTCCAGAAGATAGGCTTAAGATACAGAAGGATCTTGACAGACTAGAACATTGAGCGCTATTTAACAAAATGAAATTCAATGGTGAAAAAAGCAAGGTTCTATATTCAGGCAAGAAAAACAAAATGCACAGGTACAGTATATGTGGTACCTCGCTCAATAGTAGTAAGTGTGAGAGGGATCTTGGAGTCCTAGTGGACAACCATTTAAATACGAGCCAGCAGTATGCAACAACTGCCAAAAAAGCCAACACAGTTCTAGGCTGCATAAACAGAGGGATAGAATCAAGATCACGTGAAGTGTTAATACCACTTTATAATGCCTTGGTAAGTCCAAGCTTGGGATGCTGCATTCAGTTTTGGTCACCACAATGTAAAAAGATGTGGAGACTCTAAGAAAGAATGCAGAGAAGAGCAACAAAGATGATTAGGGGACTGGAGGCTAAAACATATGAAGAACGGTTGCAGGAACTGGGTATGTCTAGTCTGATGAAAAGAAGGACTAGGGGTGACATGATAGCAGTGTTCCTATATCTAGGAGGCTGCTACAAAGAAGAGGGAGTCAAGCTATTCTCCAAAGCACCTGAGGGCAGGACAAGAAGCAATGGGGGGAAGCTAATCAAGGAGAGAAGCAACTTAGAACTAAGGAGAAATTTCCTGACAGTTAGAATAATTAATCAGTGGAACATCCTGCCTCCAGAAGTTGTGAATGCTCCAACACTGGAAGTCTTTAAGAGGGTGTTGGATAACTATTTGTCTGAAGTGGTGTAGGGTTTCCTGCCTATGCAGGGGGTTGGACTAGAAGACCTCCAAGATCCCTTCCAACTCTGTTATTCTAGATATAGCGACTACTTGCATTTTTAAAGACGTATTTCATGTCACCTTCAACAAGACATTCAAGATGAAAAGTGCTCTTTTCACAATGCTTGAATATGTTAAATTTCTTTAATCTCACAGTAGTAATGTACAAGTATCCTGATCAAATGAGGGAGGCAGTTATCATAGTCCTATCTAACATATGTACTTTTATTACTTAGACACGGTTTGCATTTTCTTCTGCTTTTTTTTTTTATTGAAAATAAATCTAGAGACAATTTTCTTCCGTACAGATTTCATTTTTCCTTTGGTTAGTCATTGGTACATTTTAGAATGAGCTTGTTTTTCAGCCATCTATACTTCTTTTCAGAACTTATTCTCTGCATAAAAGACAAGCTCAAATTACATTATGCAGTTGTGCCTCTAATGGAGGGCATGGATGCCTCAAGAAAAAGGGGTTTAGAAAAACAAAACGATGCTTTTTTATCCTCGTAATGAGTATAAAGCTATTACACAGTAATACAAATATACCGCCTAATGTTAGGAAAGCAAATGGAGCAGTGGAAAAATATTTTAGGAGAGAGAGACACGTTACACGTTAAACTCATCCCAGGTAGGTGACAGCAGTTCTTAAACAAATTAAAATTCTCATCAGCATATATATGAAATATCTAATTAATAGTCTAGTCCTTTCCAATAGACCAGGTATATTATCTTGAAGAATATTGTTGCTGTTTCCATGTTTATTTTATTGCCATAATTTCAACTTTCCCTTTATTTAATTTGCAACCAATAATATAATATACTGATTAGATTTCCCTGTCCCAGTGCTACATTCTAAACATCTGTTACAGTAGGTATTAGAGGGTTGAAAAATGATGCACAGAAATGCTCACAGCTTTTCAAAGCTCAGTTAAAACCAACATTTAAATGGCGATATCTCACAAGAGAGGCTCGTGGTATCTTTTCCAGAGTCCTAAGGGTGACCCTGATCGCAAACGTTGAGCTCTAGGTGCACAAGACCACAGTCTCAATGCAGTGTAATGCAATGGATGGCTGACCTTGGGAGGCAGGAGAAAGATCTGCAGATGGGACAACAAATAGATAAGAGGTGAATCTGCAAAAGGAAAAGGGGCACGGCAAATATCTCAGCAGGGATACTCTCTAGTTTCTCTGAATGTGAGGAACAGGCTTGCAAGATCCTGTCACTGTAACCCAGTGGTGAAATCTAATTTTTTTTACTACCGGTTCTGTGGGCGTGGTTTGGTGGGTGTGGCTTGGTGGACATGGTAGAAGAAGGATACTGCAAAATCTCCATTCCCACTCCACTCCAGGGGAAGGATACTGCAAAATCCCCATTCCCTCCCCACTCCTGGGGGAAGGATATTGATAAATCTACATTCCCATCCTACTCTGGGGCCAGCCAGAGATGGCATTTGCCGGTTCTCCGAACTGCTCAAAATTTCCACTACCGGTTCTCCAGAACCTGTCAGAACCTGCTGGATTTCACCCCTGCTGTAACCTTATAATAATTTTAGATCTGGTACTTTTGAGTGTGTTTCCTAGACACAAAAATCCAATTGTAAGTCTAGAAAGCTTCTTCTGGTCAGTCAGAATAGGGCTGGGCTCAGGGGTGGGCTTCAAAAATTTTAGCAAGGGATTTTCTGCCCGGTTGCTGGGTGGGCGTGGCCTAGTCAGCCTCCTGCACCATGGTGGTGAGTGGGGGGTTTGCCCCCCCTGGGCTCCGGAGGCTTTCCTCAACCCTCCGGGAGGGCAAAAATGGCCTCCTCAGGTTCCAGAAGCCCTCTGGAGGCCAGAAATGGGACTGTTCCCAAACTTCTGGTAGTCCCGTTTTTCATCCTCCTCAAGCCTCTGCATGCACCCTGCACTTACCTGCATCCAAAACAGGCCGCATGTGGACTCCTGGGAGGGAGGAGTGGGGTGGGCTGGGCCAGCCAGGAATGGGATTTCGGGCTTTTCTGAACTGCACAGAATCTTAGCTAGAGGTTCTCCCGAACCCCTGCAAACCCCCAGCAGCCCACCCCTCACTGGGCTAGGTAAACCAGTTATATCACTAAATAGAGTAGTGGTGAGTGGAAGGTTTTTTCTTGTAGGCGAAAGAAAAACTGGTTTGAAGCGTGTAAAGGCACAAATTACATCCAGTTCCTTAAAGCATCTTTACTTGTTGGGCAATCTCTGAAACAGCAATAGCAGTAGCACTTAAACTTATATACTGTTCCGTAGTGTTTTTACAGCCCTCTCTAAGCGCTTTACAAAGTCAGCATATCGCCCCCAAGATTCTGGGTCCTCATTTTACTGACTTCCAAAGGATAGAAGGCTGTGTCAACCTCAAACCCCATCGAGATCTAATGCCAGACTGTGGGCAGAGTTAGCCTGCAGTACTGCATTCTAACCACAGTGCCACCGCAGCTCCAGCTACATTTCTTTATTACAGATGCTTCAATGCTCCTCAGCCTTCTGATTCCCATCAGTTGACAGCAGTAAGATCCCATTATCATAACTACCCTCATTATCAAATACAATAAATAACACATACAATCAACTTAATTTGTCATGCAGTCATAAAACCCACAATATCTTTTACAGCCTCATAACAACATCTCAGGTGTATCTCTCATTCTCCCATTCGGTTAAGAACTTGGAGACAGGCATGACACTCATTCCTTGGTTCAAAGTGGCATCTTACCTTTAAATCAGAAGTTGACACGCTATCAAACACAAAGCGGGATCAGGACAAGCATTGCTGGGTCAGGTTGTCTCTCTGTGAGTCTCAATTCTCTTGTTTTTCTATAGTATATTAATTCATACAAACACGGTTATGGCATAAAGACACAAAACTCTAGTATGAGTGATTTGCTTTGCCAAAGAGTTGACATAGATCAATATTTTACAAGCACCGTCTCAGAAATCTACCCCATGTATGGGAATAAAGTGTCTTGAAAAGTTGCAGGCATCAATCTTGGTGTAAAAATCCCAGACCCGATGTCTACCTAAGAATTCCGAGTGAAAAATGACTGTAAACATTGAAAAAACATTATTTGGGGCATGAAGTGAACCTTCATGGGTAAGGGTTTGCCTTACCAAGGGGAAAGGATGGTCCTGGTGGTGGTGGTGATGGGAGTTTGTGATGCCGGCGGCTACAGCCACGCGCCAGAGCAACCCTGTTGGAGTGCCAATCAGCTGTTTGCCTGCCTGGGAGGCAGCCAGAGCACAACTGGGATGCCCGATGATCAGCTGTGCAGCCGGGATGCCCGACAATCAGCTGTGCAGCCTGGATGCCCGACGATCAGTGGTGCAGCCGGGACACTCGATGATCAGCTGTGCTATCATGCAAAGCCAGGCGAGCGACTTCCGGGCAAGGCCTGCGCCGGTGGAGTAAGAGCCTTGTCTATTTATTTGCGCTGGGAGGCGAACGCTCCCAACGCTGACTTTAATTCCAGATTGCATCTGTTTCAAAACCAGTTCTTTTTGGAGCTCATTTGTGTTCCTGAGTCCAGTTTAATAAACCTGGTTATCACCCGCCCACGCCTGGTGTTGTTACTACTGGAACAGGTCTGGAGCTCGGACCTTTTTAAACTCCCATTACACTCAAGATAACAAAGAGTAGTATATATTCAGATGAAGCAATATTTTTTTTTTTTGTATGGGTAGGTTTTAATTCATGAAATGTAAAGCTAGAAGTGACGATGTACCCACATGGCATTAGCTAAGTAATCTGGCTGACCTAAAATTGATTTTTTTAATGGGAATCTAATGTTGCAAAGTCTCAGTGCTTTATTGTCTTCAGAGATCCTCTAAGGAAATAACGTGGTAGATGACTATATGTCATAGATTTGTTGACCTTCAGGTATATGCCTAATGTAGATGTGATTGAGATTTATCACCCAAGTGGATGGGTGGATGAGAACGCACACAACGATAATTCCAATATTTCAGATTTTTCTGTTCCAGAATATCTGGATCTAGGATTCACTTGCCAGATTTCTCTGAGTCTAATCAGCTTTGGGGCCTGGTTGTGGCAGCTGATGAATTGATGAATAATTCTTTCTGGAAACTTTTATGATTGGGGAAGAAGTGGGCTTTGTCTTGGAAAGACCTATTTGAGATGCTAGTTCTTATTTTACCAGTCCATCTTTTCCCGCTAATGTTGTGCGATGTGATTAAGCAGCCTAATATGCAAAGGAGAATTGAAACTCCTCCAACCAGTCTATGAGAATTAAAATGCACTTTCCATTAATAAGTTTGATCTGCTGACCTCTTACTAATTATGCATGAATGCATGAGCCTTTTTATGGGATTTTCAAGGTTTTAGCTGGAGGACAGAGGGGCTGTCCTTCCTTGCATTCCTTTTACATTTTTTTTTCTTTTTATTCCCCCCCCTTTTTTTTGGTAGCAATAATTGAAAATCACAGCTTCCTTCCCCCATGATGATAAAAATTAGAAAACCAGCTAGTTTAGATATGTGCCACTCATTTTATATTCCCGCATTTGGAATTGACACATTTTTTTTTCTGTTTCTGTCTTCTCTTTTTTTAGAAAGACATTTAAGAGCCTTTTTGTAACAATACAATAGCGTATTTTGAAAGCTTAATTGAAGTCAACATTTTTCCCCCCATTGTCGTGTGGCTTAATGAAGTGCTTTGAGCTTTCTCTCAAGGCTTAAATAAGTTCTAAAACAAATCTAGGGGAGAAAAAAAAGCATAATTGCCTCTGAAACCACAAAGCAAGACCTGAAGGCCTTAATTTCAGATCACAGAATCTAAGAATCATTTTTTTTTTTTTTGGTAGAAAAAGATGTTTGCTATAATTTCAAGAACAACCCCCCCCCCTCATTAAAACTGCTAGGGGACCAAATTTGAGAGATTGCGAACCGTCAGGAAGAGAAAGTGAGAAATTCCATGGATAGTTACTAAAATAGGAGCAATCAGCAAAATGACAAGAAATGAAGATTAACTAACCACCCACATCCAAGTGTTGCTACTATTTTATTTCCTCAAGAAATTCAGCATAGAATTGTCAACATTCTTTGATGGCCACTGAAATAACTTTCATCTTTTGTTGGAAGTCTTCTGTACCATTTAAAATGTTTCTATTACATGTTTTAAAAGGGACGCGGTGGCTCAGTGGTTAAGATGCTGAGCTTGTTGATCGAAAGGTTGACAGTTCAGCGGTTCGAATCCCTAGTGCCGCATAATGGTGAGCTCCCGTTACTTGTCCCAGCTTCTGCCAACGTAGCAGTTCGAAAGCACGTAAAAAATGCAAGTAGAAAAATAGGGACCACCTTTTGGTTAGAAGGTAACAGTGTTCCGTGCAGCTTTGGCGTTTAGTCATGCCACCCACATGACCATGAAGATGTCTTCGGACAGCGCTGGCTCTTCGGCTTTGAAACAAAGATGAGCCCTGCCCCCTAGAGTTGGGAATGACTAGCACATATGTGTGAGGGGAACCTTTACCTTTACCTATTACATGTGTATTCTACAAAAAAACAAAAACAAAACCGCACACACATACACATTGGAAAATTAAAAACAACATGAAACAACCGATGCTATTTGAGGAAACTGTGACTTGGGTGGCAAGAATTTTTTTTTCCAATGTTCAAATTAAGACGAGATTTCAACTATGGACAGTCCTGACTGAGCTGCTATCAAATTGAGTTTCCAAGCTGATTTTTTGAGTAGACCAAGGTGAAACATATTTTCCTTCTGAGATTCCCCACAGAATCTCTGGAAGCCTTACTACCATTACCTTGGTTAAAATCAAAAGCTTGATTAAAAGCTTGCATGTGTCCCCCCGGGCCTCAGCCATAGAACCACATGATCAGTTTCTAGAGAACAAACAAACAATGAAACTTTAAAGAGTATCCCACTGTATAATTGGTGTTAATGGATTCTTAAATGCTTGGTTAATGAAGGGATGGAATCACACCACTGTTAGAGGGGATATAAATGTCTTCCCGCAATAAACAGAGTTTCCTTATTTTAATCAAGGAGCTTGCAGTTTGCTAGCCCTTGTCCAAGTTTTTAGGTAAGATAATGCGTAGTATTGTATTAGCACCATTCATGTATAAAGTGGTGGGATCCTGCTGGTTTAACAACTGGTTCGGTGATTGCGTGCTGTTTTACGAAAACTTACCTTTCGCGTTACTGCTGGGGAGTAATACAGCTGAGGCACGGCAATCCATTTTGCTGGGCGAATCAGCTGAGAAGATCAGTGGTGGGTTGCCCCTGGTCTGGACCGGTTCACAAGAACCAGTTGTAAAACCGGCAGGAGGCTCCGCCCACTGACCCAGACATCACCATAGGTGATCTGCGCACGCATAGAAGCTTCTGTGCATGCGCAGAAGAACATGCACGAGCATGAGCGAAGTGAGCACACGCGTGGGGACATGATGAAAACTGGTAGTAAAGGTAAGTAGAACCCACCCCTGGGGAAGATATAGGTCAGTAAAGCGCAGGAGTGGGCGGGGGGATCCCACCTGATCGTTGGAGCGAACCGATCACTCCCAGATGATCGTCAGACCTACCAGTTTGCTCAAACTGGTCTGAACTGGTGGAATCCCACCCCTACCTATATAGAAAGTAGAAAGTATACAGAACAGCTCTAAAGGAGAGATATAACTCTTCTTTCCTTGTAGAGTTGTATAAATAAATAAATAAATACATAAATAACTTTATTGTCATTGTACGGGTATACACAGTATACCCATACAACGAAATTCACCTAACACCCAAAGACCAGGTCCAACATACATAACAATCCCCAAACACACTCCCACCCACCACAATTCTCCACCCCTAAACCACCCAAACATCCACACAACAGACCAAGTAATGCTGTCCAAGAAGCTCACTGATGGTGGCCCTTTAGTTCATGGTTGAGTGCAAATATAGCTCTGTGATAAAAACTATTCAGAAAACGTGTGGTCCGAGTTTTAATTGTTCTGTATCTTCTGCCAGAAGGCAACAGTCCAAAAAGATTGTAAGCAGGATGGGAAGAGTCTTTGAGAATGTTGTGCAACTTTCTCAAACAGCAAGATTCAAAGATGTCATCCAGGGCTGGTAGCTGGAGTCCGATGATATTCTGGGCAGTTTTAATGATTCTCTGTAAAACTTTTTTGTCCGCTACAGAGCTGCTCCCATACCATGCAAGAATGCCGTATGTCAGGACCCTCTCAATGGTGCTGGCAATAGTAGGACAGAAGTAGATGCTGAGATAGATTATTAGCTCCCGATCTACAGTTTGGTGAATCAGGTTCTTTGCCCAGTGTTTTCTTTTCTTGCCATGCTTCAGAATCTCCAGAAATATTACATTTTTAGTTACTCCACATGCCAATTCCTAGTAAAGGTAAGGACTGACTTGAATTGAACTTGACTCCTGGTGATGTGGGTTTCTTGACGGCAATGCAAGAAGTGGTTTGCTACTACCTTAAATTGAGATCTTGTTTTGTTTTTAACCTGTCTAGCTCACAACACCAGGAAGTCTCAGAGCCTTCTGAACAAGTACTAAGTAGATGTGATCTTCAGGTTTTTTTTTCAAGATCATTAAATAGCAATAGCAATAGCACTTAGACTTATATACCGCTTCACAGTGCTTTACAGCCCTCTCTAAGCAGTTTACAGAGTCAGCCTATTGTCCCCAACAATCTGGGCCCTCATTTTACCCACCTCGGAAGGATGGAAGGCTGAGTCAACCTTGAGCCTGGTGAGATTTGAACTGCCAAATTGCAGGCAGCCGGCAGTCAGCAGAAGTAGCCTGCAGTATTGCACTCTAACCACTGCGCCACCACAGCTCATTCAAGCTCAACTAGGCATTGTCACCACCTGTAAAAAGCCAACCACCATAGACGACTTGATTGCGTTTCAAAGATGATAGTCCTTCGGGTTCAAAGAAGACACAATGTTGTACAGTTCATCTGTGGACATGGAGATGACAGCAGTCCCAATCTGGAAGTGTGAAGTCTAGCATAATGGAGGCACTGGAAGTCTATTGTTTTAGCAATTGTGGGTGTTTGTGGTTTTCTGTAAGTTTTTTGGCAGTGCCTGTGTTCAAAGCTTCATAGCACAGGGCTCACCAGAAGGTTCTGTCAGAATTGCATCTTCTTGGCTGAATTTCACAGTGGCGTAGGATTGTTGTTGTTTTTTCCACTGTGTCTTTGAAGAGCTTGTGTGATTGACCTTATAATGCAACATAGGAATCAAGATGGCACATTGCCCAAAAGAAAGCAAAAATAATGATGAGGTTGCCTTATATTTCCAGCAGGACTTCAAGGTCTTGGAAGCATTCCATTCTCACCATGATCTTTTCTCCAAGTCTGCGAAAACTTCACATTCTTCTTTTTTTTTCCTTTCGGTCCCACAGAATGTTGGACTAGATTACAGGGTTCAGATGGGCAAAGGTTCCCTGCCTGGGGGGTGGATAAATTGCATTATTATGAGGGCCATAGAGCTCATACAGTCATTTCTGAGAAAAAAGCATGGGGACACATTAATTTGCTCCTCCGTCTCATCTGGACTTCAGTCATTGTGTCTTCCTTCCTTCCTTCCTTCCTTCCTTCCTTCCTTCCTTCCTTCCTTCCTTCCTTTGAAGAGAGTAAAGGGATAAGAATTAGGTCTGTAGGAGGTAGCATGGATTTTCACTTAAAGAACTTTACCCTACATACAGTTCCCATAGTCAAAGCCAAGAGTCAAAAGATGTCCTTTGACAATGTTGTCTTCACAGGCTCTTAACATTTTTAACAGCTTTTGCAAGCACCCGGACAAGCCTGCAGGGGAATATTATCACACTGCTAGTTCACCAGGACAAAGAATTCTGTTGACTCTGTATTATAAAACTTTTGTCAAGCTCCGACCTGAAGGTATAATTTTGGGTCAGTTTTCTTATCTATCCCTGAGTGCTTTCTACTCGTGCATCTATACCATATGTATGCAAACGGCTTGAAAGTTTTATAATGGTGAGCTAATACGATAGCTTTCTCCATGGGAAATACATTAAACCACCTTTTGTAAAAAGGCCATTTCAATTATGGTTCAAGTTACTAGAAGAAACTCTTAAAACTGTCCTTGTTCATATTTGATTTTTTTAATGGC
>WNWU01017131.1:0-12622 GCA_012654045.1 Ptyas mucosa | reverse complement strand
CTCCTCCTCCTCCTCCTCCTCCTCCTCCTCCTCCTCCTCCTCTCCTAGTTGGATAATGAAATGTCTGCAAGAAAACAAACCAATCTGAGAAAGCACCAAGGATTCCCTCGTTCAATCCTGAGCTACACATATTTTCTTCTCTCAATGTACTTAATTTGGAATAGTTTCATTATATTTAGCAGATTTACGTTTTTAAACAGCTAAGAATGGCACTTTATTAGATATAACACAGATGAAGACAAAGATAAAGAAGAGAAAAAAGGAGGGAGAGGAAGTGGGAGTGGGAAAGAGAGAGAGAGAGAAAGAGAAAGAGAGAAAGAGAGAAAGAGAGAAATAAAGACAGAGAGAGAGAGAGAGAGAGAGAGAGAGAGAGAGAGAGAGAGAGAGAGAGAGAGATATTTTGCCAGCAAAGAAATCTCTTTTTCCTTGTTTATTCTTCCAGCATGTATTACCAATAGCTTGAAATGTGTAACTCCTTGTGGTAAAGCCATTAGGCCATTCTTTTCCATCAGCAGCTAAATTATGATTTAAATATAGGTTTGTATTTGAGATTAAAAGTATAATTGTCCATTCTGCCTAGATCATTTTCCTAGTGTTCCTTCCCCCCCAAATCCTATTGAACTTTACTATATAAACTAGAACTTAATATCTTTGAAGTTGGTTGGCTGAACCACAAGACTGCAGACAAGTTCATTAAAATTAGAGGAGTCATGAGAAATTTGGATATTGGTTTACTAAGGAAGAACTTTATTAAATCATTGACTTTAATTAAGTTAAGGTGGGTAATATCTGTAGGTATATATCAAGGTTTGCTACTGATATCTTCTCATCTGGATTCATTTAGCCGAGTCCTTTTCTGAAATGACCTTTATTAATGTAATTGATTAACTCTTTGTGCTTCCTTTTTCTTTCCTTTCCCCCCCCCCTTTTTTTGGGGGGGGAGAGAAGATTAGACTTCCAGCTTCATTTATAGGATTATTAATGACCGTGAAAAGCAACTTGGGCTTGTTAGCGTGTCAATTACAAATAGACAAAAGCTTAAAATCAATGGCAAACATTGATTTTTTCAGTTCAAGGGTTTCTTTAATTTAGGCCATGCACATTTAGCAGTAGAATTCTAGGCATTGTGTCGTCTTTGTTACTGACCGGAAGAAAATTAGATGGATGCAAAAATTCCATAAAGTTAGAATGAAACATCGCCTTAATTTGTAGAATTCCCATGTACCCCTAATCAAGATGTTTTATACTAACTTAAAGCGTCAGTATGGTGTGAAATACTACAGTATATTCCACTCAGCTGAGTAAAAAAACAACCACCTCACTGGATCTTCTTCTTCTTCTTCTTCTTCTTCTTCTTCTTCTTCTTCTTCTTCTTCTTCTTCTTCTTCTTCTTCTTCTTCTTCTTCTTCCTTCTCTCTTCTCTCTTCTCCCTTCTCCCTTCTCCCTTCTCCCTTCTTCTCCCTTCCTCTTTCATATCCATCATTGGACGTTGGCGATCATGTTGGCAATCCTATTTTTATCAACAGCCACACAAAAAAGTGCTGCTGAGTTTTGTCCAAACCAGTCCCTTAGATTTTGAAGCTATGATGTTCTTCTTCTGCCTGGACCTCGTTTGCCTTCAATCTTTCCTTGGAGGATTAAGTGAAGGATGCCGTATTTTTCCAGGTGTCGCATCACATGTCAAGGATCGTCTTCAGTCAGTAGCATTATTGTTATTATTACAGTAGGCCACACAGTCAGACAGATGTTTAGACTGGACTTGGCATTTTTATCCACCTATTAGAGACCTCCCCAAGGGCCTAGAATAGGTAAATGTTTATTTTATTTATTTCTAAAATTTATTGGCTGCCCATCGTACCATAAGGTAAATCTGGGCAGCTTACCGTTATATCTTAGTTAAAGCATAAAATGTTAACATCAAACTTTAAAACCAAAGACACATGGGGAGGGCGGGGTGGAGTGGGGAGGGGAGGTGGGATCTGTCATCACTCACCTCCACCTTTAGTTCTTTTGGGAATCTACCTAGGTGCCTATTAGTATTATCTTTGTTTTCTCCTCTTTGTTTCCACCTCTTTCTACTTCTATTTGTAGGCCTTTGTATTTCGTCATCTTCTCCAATTTTACCTCGTCCATTCTGCTGTCTCCAGTTACTGCCATGTCCATTATTCAGACTTTAATTATTATTATTTGGTCTCTCTTTGTCTTTATTTTTATTCTCAACCTGTAGGAAGTTAGCACCCACCCCTCTCCTAGAAAAATGGAAATATTAAAAGGGCAGAATATTTCCCCTAAAAGGGAGGCAGAAACTCAGCCCCTCCACTTTTCTCAAGCCAGTCTATTCTACATAACAAAGATCTACCTCCTGCAGGCAGAGCCATAGTAGGAATTGCCCTCACCCAAGATCCAACAATGATAGGATTAGCCCTCTACCCATCTAGCAACAGAACTCGTCACATGGCACCTGGGAAGATTGCATCACCCAGCAAGGCTCAACCAAACTTAGCACACAGGACAGACTATAGAGTTGGCCCTGCATGGCCTCATGGGAGTCTGACAACCAATCAGAATACAAGCTCAAATTCAAAGCCCAACAGAGGGCATAAAACCCAGGTACTCTCCGCATCTCTGCCCTTTTCGGCTCAGGAACTCAAGCCATGTGATCCTGTTCATCAATGTTCTTTCCAAGCAACTTTCATGAATCCAGCGTCTTTTCCCCCACTTGGAACTGAACCCAAATGCGTATTTCTTCCAAAAAACCAAAAAACCTATGAGAATAACTAGAAATGTGAGACTTATGATGGGGTTCCTCTCACAAAAAATGTCTACTCTGGCAGAATGACCACTCACCGAACACCCAATTATTGGCAAACAAGAGAGGTGACCTCCCATCCAACTTTACAGCCTCTTCCAAAATTGTTTTATATGTTAGCTTTCCTTGTCTCTCCCCCCACCCCCCGCCCACCAGACCATAGAGGCATAACCATCTGCCATTTTTATCTTTTCCGAGTAGCTCTAGGTTTTCATTTAATCATTTTTAATTTAAACCAAAGTTAACTCAATTGCTAAAGTAGGATGTCTGTGGGCAACAAGGAAGGAGTATACTCGCGTCCCATTGCTTAATTTATTTCGCAAAGCTCCTGGAGGCATTCCATTCCTTAATCTATTTCACACCTTCCCTTGGGAAATAGCTGGAGAGGGATGCACATAATCTGAAGCCTTATCATTTATTCAGGGGCTTCTAGGGAGAACTTTTCCTGGGTTTCACACACCGCTGACAAAATATCCACTCCTTTAGAGACAGATTAACTTTTTCCTTGGGGATCCCAAATAATGGTCCTGAAGAAATCTATTGTGTGATCTGATAGCAGGTCTACTGAACTGGAGATCTAAAATATACTAACCTAAAAAGTCCTAATGTCACAATGTCAAACATGGTTTTCTTTTTTTCAAGAGGCAACTGGACTTTCTGTTTTTTCTTTGAAGATGGTTCAGTTCTTATCCAGAAAGCTTCATCAGCTCTGAATGGATGTTTGTTTTCTTATCTCTCAGCTCAGATCAATATACCATATGTTTCGGAGTACAAGACGCACCTTAGTTTTTGAAGAGGAAAATAGGGGAAAAAAATTCTGCCTACCAGGTATTCATCTGGCTAGCATCCTTAGCCTGGTCAGCTTCAGCACATTAGTCCACTGGTTTTGAGCGTGCGTGCCTGGTTGGAGCTAAAAAACAGCTTCTAAAGCACAGCTGATCGTTGGAGGGAGCAGCAATGAGAAAAGCAGGCAAAGCACGGAAGATTGCTTTGCTTGCAAGCACTGCGTTGGGGCTGAAAAACAGCTGCAAAAGCACAGCTGATCATTGGAGGGAGCAGCAATGAGAAAAGCAGGCAAAGCGCGGAAGATTGCTTTGCTTGCAAGCACCGCATTGGGGCTGAAAAACAGCTTCAAAAGCACAGCTGATCATCGGAGGGAGCTCCAGTGACTAAAGCAGGCGAAGTGTGGAAGGGGTAAGAGAAGGTAGCAGCTGTTCAGGATTGCCATTTTGGGCACCACACGTCATGTTTTCAGTCTCTAAACACGTCATGTTTTCGGGCGGTGATTGGTGGCGATGTGCTTTGGCGATCCCGGAAGCCTTGAAGGGCTCTCAAACAGAGGCTGAAAACGCGATGGGCGAAGTCCAAAAACACAAGCCATTGTCGGTGGCAATCTCTGCAGCCAGGAAGAGGTTGTAGAAAAAATGCTTTTAAAAGACTCTGACGATCCCAGCTGAGCCACGCAATAATCAGAGGCTCTTTTTTTTTACTTCTAAAAGCATTTTTTTCTGCCGAAGAGGTTGTAGAAAAAATGCTTTTAAAAATAATTTTAAAAAGCCTCTGATGATTGCGTGGCTCAGCTGGGCATAGGGGGGGCGGGGCGCAGGGATTTTTGCTACCAGTTCTCCGAACCACCCGCCTCCATCGCTACCGGATCTGGCAATCCGGTCCGAACCGGGACCATTTCACCCCTGGTATGCTCGTACATTAACCAATATAAAACCTATTTTCCTTTTTTAAGGCACATCAAGGATTTTGATTGAAGTGCCTTTTCAGAGATTTGCCCAGACCAAAATAACATATGCAAATGACTTTTTTTCTCTTTGGGGTGGGGGAAGTCATTCTTTCTTTTGAAATGGGCAACCCCAGTTTTATTGTCTATTTTATTTTCTATTCTTCCCCTCTCCCTCCCTCCCACCTACTCCCCTCCCCCCCACACACACACGCACACTTGCACATTCTCTCCAGTTGGTATATTTTCATCTTGCTGCTTTCAAATAGCCCAGTTGGTGGGAAGCTCTTTCCCAGCCATGATAAATTATTCTCTGTCAGAATCTAAATCTGCCTTTTCAAGTCACATCATTTGTGATGAATATATTCTGCTAACGTGAATGTGAATTGAAGCTCTGAGTCTAGAATGAATTAACTCCGGGCATATTAATGACATTTTGAGGGGGAAAGAGATGAATTTGCGGGGCCAAGGAGGTGGGCAGTGCCATAGCAGATGGGTGAATTTTTAATAGACATGGAATCTGCCATTTACGACTTTAAGCTTGGTGGGTAACTTTGGAAGAAAATGCAAATTGACTGGCTGCTTAGGTTGCATGACAATTTTTAAGCTGCTGTCAGGTTTTGCTCTGGAGATATGAGGTGTAGAGAATGGGATGGATCTGGGGCAGGCTTCCGATCATGTGGGAATGCTCACTGCCACTCTCTTTTACTCCCTCGCAAGCTTTCAATCAGTGGCCATTTTCTTTTTCTTAAGATGTCCCTGTGGGGACCCATCCAATGTAGCATGAGGAGAAGGGCTATGCAGCCACTTCAAATGAAAAGGTAAAAGGGTGCTTTTAGGTATTCTCGGTTGCATCCGTAATACCTCTCTGCAACTCATTAAGGCAAATATGGAGAGAGATACCGTATCCAGGAAGGATACAGCTGTCTTTAAAGAGTTGAAAACAAGGCCATCTTCGTGCATTGAATACTTTTATTTTCCTGAAGTGCTTCCCAGCCCTAGTAAGGACTCCATATACTGGCATATACCTCTGTTGTTAATTGCATCTGCCTGAGACACTCTTTCCATGTATTGTAGTCTACCGATTTTTACCCAATATTCTTTTTTTAAAATATATATATTTTTATTGTTTTTTTTCTTTAAAAAACAAAAACATAAACAAAACAGAAGGAAAAACAGAAGGAAAAAAGTTTCCATTTTACAACAGTTCCGTATCAGTGTATATCCACAATTTATATTTTCCCCCCTTCATATTTACATATTTATAATTGTGGTTCCCTTATTTTTTACCTATTATTTATACTACTCCTTACTGGTTTATACATTATTATTATTCTGTCGATATATTACTTTACATACATTGTGTATTTAATACCATTTTCCTAATACTTCCTAATTTCTAGATCATCTCTATCGTATATTTTCTTACTTATTATTCCTGTCCTCCAACCATTTATACCATTTATTTCATATTAAGTAGTATTTCGTATCATCTTTTTCTTTTATTTCTTTCGACGATTTATCCATCTCCGCACAGTCCAAAATTTTCCTCATTACCTCTTCATCTTTTGGTATGACAGTATTTTTTCCAATTTTGTGCATAGGTTATCCTATCTGCAGTTATAATATGTAGAATTAGATATTGTATTTCTTTATTCTAATTTCTTGTGTGCATTCCCTATAAAAATGAAGACCCAGATTGTGGGGGCAATAAGCTGACTTTGTATAAATATACAAAAGTATGAAGGCTATTGCTTAATGCATTGTAAGCCGCCCTGAATCTCCGGAGAAGGATGGCATATAAATCAAATTAAAAACAAAAAATAAATTCCTGTTTCCAGTCTATCTGATGTTCAGTTATCTCATTTTTTTTATTTTAGTCCAATACTTTTTGGCTGTTGCATGAGTCCACCATAAATGATAATACAGTATGTCCCATATGATTTCTTGCATTTCCAACAAATTGGTGATGTGGTTTTTACCCAATATTCTTGAGCATTATGGATTAGTCATGCCTCACTGACTTCCAGGATGGAAACATTCCTTCTCAACATCTGTAATCCAGTTTCAACTTTGATCAGCCGTAACCAGTAATGATCTGAAGGAAAGACTCATGAGGCTTGCAGGCTAACCACATCTGGTTAACTATACCTTGCCAGCTTTTGCTTTAATTGATGTGTGAATTTACTGATGATGCCTACTAGCATTGAACCATAGAGTGGCAACCATATTTTAAAGACTAATACATTGTAGTGAATCTAGCCTTAATCCTAACTCAGCAGCCTAGATTTGATTCATTTAATGCATCTAGTATAATGAGCATTACCTTGTCTTAAAATGACAAACCCTTTAAGCATTGGGTGGTGCGCCTCTCTTAGCAAGATTTTTTTCTCAACCCAATCTGTGCAACTTGTGTCTAATTGTTCTGGTGTGCAGTGCTCTATAACGTCATTTTGAAGGTAGGAGTTTAAACAATTTATGTCCAGGATGTGAGGGGTCTGTAAATATTTTCTTAGCCCTCTTTTTGACTCGTGCAGTATACAGGTCCTCAATGGAAGGCAGGTTGGTAGCAATTGTTTTTTCCGCAGTTGGCAGTTAAATTAGGATTTGTAGTCCATATTTGTATAGTGTACCATGCTGGGGAAGATTATTCTAAACAATGACACATATTTATCCAATATCCTTTGATTTTCTTTTCAAACTAGTCTCCACATCCCTAAAAATCAGGGGGTGAAATGACAATGCATCCAGTTATGCATGAAGTTAATTTAGGACCTGCCCATTACTTTAAGAAATGTGTTTCCCATCATTTTTGCATCCGAGTTTCTAAAGAAAGAATTCCCAAAGCTACAGAAACTGATATATCAATGTTATGTATGGTTGGATACTAGTGGTAGCTGGATTATCCTATTTTAAATTATCACCTATTTGCTGCTAATTTTCTTTATCAAACTGGATAAAAATGTCAGTCATTCAAACGTTTTAAGTCAACGTGATGTGAAAATTGCAATGCTCGTAAGATTTCCATTTTGTCAGATTGACTAAATCTCTGGGTAAGAAACTCTAGAATGATGTATCACCCAAAGGATTATCACCAAGATTAGATACATGGATGTGCTTTACACATTTGATATCTAATAATCAACATAAACTCATGTACCCTTGTCGGTTCAGCTATGAATGCATTAAAGAATATTTATGTTCTCTGTGTTTTTATATATACAAATTTATTCCGGAAAGAAAATTGGATTACACATTTAGATGCCGTTGTTTATACTAAATAGCAATTTAAGCCCCCATAATGTTGAAGTTCAGACTGAGGTTACACACTACACATGGCATCCATTTATAAAAAGAGACATTGCAATGGTGGCATATCGACTGCTTCATTTATGGATTTTTATTCATGGGAATCAGTATTCTGTTAAAATATATCACACAGTAATTTAGTTTGAGCAGATCTTTCAGGAGGTGGAGGAATGAAACAGACAAGGATATGGTTTGGGGTTTTTTTTAATGTAAATATTAGAATTAAATAGCTAAAATGTCATCTTAAATCTGAGTTGAATCAATGTTTGTAAATGTTTTTTGCCGCAAGTTTGGGGGAGGGTTATCTTTTTAAGTTTTCATCAGAAGAGGGCAACTACACGAAAATTGTACCACAGAGACATTTTCTCTGAGGAAATTTTCCGAACTGTAAACAAACATGGCTACAGACATTTCCCCATTCCATCATCTCTGAAAATAATTAAAGGTATAGGCTTTTCTAGAACTTGTAATTGTCTCAACAACCCAATTGTTCAGTGTAGTGTATTAGTTACTTTTATATTCCCAGGTCTGTTTTTTTTCCCTGCCTCTGGCAGTTGAATATGATCCAGAGCATTCACAAGGGAAATTATAGCACATTAATATGATATCACACTAAGCCTCATATTTAGGTGCAACCTAATTGGATTGTAAATCCATTCACAGGAAGGAAAAAAAAAGTTAGGCAAAACAATTCTCATATTTGTGGAAACTTTTAAAAAATAAATAAATAAAACGAAATGGATGCCAGAAAGACAGAGTTCAAAATCCACAATTCCACCTTGCACTATTCATAAAATAATGTGAACTGTTAATAAGGTTTACATTAGCTATATTCTCAAAACCTATTACAACATCCACTAAATCTGCATAGATTGTTGGTCCCAAACTGCATTTCAAGAACATTAGGGATAACAGATGTTCTTAATTAAAATAAATGCTGAATAAGTTGAACATTTCTCATTGTGCAGAGAGAAATGAATAGACTCTTATGATATTGTAGAAGTATCACTATTAAGTGAAGAGACAATTAATGCTAGAGGACAATTCATTTTTTTTTCTTCCAATATCTCAATATCCTATTGACGTTGCCTGTAAGAAGGATTATGAATAAAACATATATATATATATATATATATATATATATATATAAGAGGGACATGGTGGCTCAGTGGCTAAGATACTGAGCTTGTTGATCGAAAGGTCAGCAGGTCAGCAGTTTGAATCCCTAGTTCCATGTAACGGGGTGAGCTCCCGTTACTTGTCCCAGCTTCTGCCAACCTAGAAGTTTGAAAACACGTAAAATATGCAAGTAGAAAAATAGGGACCACCTTTGGTGGGAAGGTAACAGCGTTCCATGCGCCTTTGGTGTTTAGTCATGTCAGCCACATGACCACAGAGACATCTTCAGACAGCGCTGGCTCTTCGGCTTTGAAACGGAGATGAGCACTGCCCCCTAGGGTTGTGAACGACTAGCACGTATGTGTGAGGGGAACCTTTATGTGTGTGTGTGTGTGTGTGTGTGTGTGTTTCTGTGTTTGCTCAAATGTCATTCCAACACTGTGATGCTTAACACCAGAGCATTCTGGGATAACTAAATTAATATGGGCTTTAGGTTGGACATTATGCTTTTTGTCTCATTCAAGTCTGATTTAATTCTCTGCTCTTCCTGACGGAAGTTTTTGAACTGTTACAGATTATAAAACAAAATTTCTCTCCAACGGCAAGGATCAGATGGAATAGTTTTCTTTATTTCCAGGTTTGGTGGATAAGGTTATTGCTAACGTCTAGAGAGGAAGAAGAAAAGAAAGAGGGAGCAACATTCAAGCAACATTAGAATCAGGAACGAATAGGAGGGAATTTAAATCTGGAGTTTCTGCAACCTTGGCAGTTTAGAATAGAATAACAGAGTTGGAAGGGACCTTGGAGGTCTTCTAGTCCAACCCCCTGCTCAGGCAGGAAACCCTACACCACTTCAGACAAATGGTTATCCAACATCTTCTTAAAACGTCCAGTGTTGGAGTATTTACAACTTCTGAAGGCAAGTTGTCCCATTGATTAATTGTTCTCGCTGTCAGGAAATTTCTCCTTAGTTCTAAGTTGCTTCCCTCCTTGATTAGTTTCCACCCATTGCTTCTTGTCCTGCCTTTAGATGCTTTGGAGAATAGCTTGACTCCCTCTTCTTTGTGGCAGCCCCTGAACTATTGGAACAGTGCTATCATGTCCAGCCTAGTCCTTCTTTTCATCAAACTAGACATACCCAATTCCAGCAACCGTTCTTTATGTTTTATCCTCCAGCCCCCTAACCATCTTTGTTGCTCTTCTCTGCACTCTTTCCAGAATCTCAACATATTTTTTACATCGTGGTGATCAAAACTGGACACAGTATTCCAAGTGGGGCCTTACCAAGGCATTATAACGTGATAAAGTTTCCAGATGGACAGATTTCAGCTCCCAGAATTGTAATTGGGAAACATTTCCAGGAGATGCTGCCAAGAGAATGGTCAGAAAAGAGATCACATAGCCTGCAGCTGTACAGTGGGTAGAATAGGAAGCTCAGAAGGAGACCCTTTGCTTTTTCTTCTGCCTCCAGGTGCTTTGGAGGATAGGTTGATTCTCTCTTTTTTGTGGCAGCCCCTCAAAACTTGGAACACTGTTTTCATGTCACCCCTAGCCTTCCTTTTCGTTAAACTAGACATACCCAATGCCTGCGTATGCTTCCAGTCCCCTAATCATCTTTGTTGCTCTTCTCTGCACTCTTTCTAGAGTCTCAACATCCTTGTTCAGAAATTGGGGACCTGAAATCCCTCCATCTGGAAGGGGCCAAATTTGTCAACCACTGACCAATGGTGAAAACCATTTTTTTTTTACTACCGGTTCTGTGGGCGTGGCTTGGTGGGTGTGGCAGGGGAAGGATACTGCAAAATCTCCATTCCCACCCCACTCCAGGGGAAGAATACTGTTAAGGATATTCTTGGCTAATAACCAAAGTTGTGGGTTATTGAGCAGAGTACCCTTTGAGTTTACGCACGAAAGCGACTGAGAATGATTGTGGATAATAACAGTTCACATACAAACAAACTGGCTTTGGATAATATTTTACTTTTAGGGAAAAAGCAAAATCATAGTCCAAAAACATTCCAAGTCATACACATATAAAGTGAGATAAAGATCAGTCCAGGGATATTTTCCAATATAAAGTCTTCTTACCAATTGTAGAAAAATACAATAAAACAGATCTTCTTTAGTTTCGCTCAGGAACACAGTTCAATATAAAAACAGTCAATAAATAGTAGAAAAGCAAGAAATAGCCATGATCAAGCCATGATCATGCAGAGAGATCAAATATAGAGTTACAGCATATCAGCAGGTAAAATGGTCTAGTGTCCACCCAAACCATAATTCAGATCTCCTTAAATACATTGGCTACAGAGCTCAGCCAATCAAGATGCAGGATGATGCAACACAGTTTTTAAATCTACATAATACTTTTAGCTACAAACACACAATGTTGGTTTATATATTTCCTGACCAACCAGTTGGGTAATAACAATTTCCTAATAGATACTGCAAAATCTCCACTCCCACTCCACTCTGGGGCCAGCCAGAGGTGATATTTGCCAATACTCCGAACTACTCAAAATTTCCGCTACCGGTTCTCCGAACTGCTCAAAATTTCTGCTATCGGTTCCCTGAACTGCTCAAAATTTCCACTATCGGTTCTCCGAACTGCTCAAAATTTCCACTACCGGTTCTCCGAACTGCTCAAAATTTCCACTACCGGTTTTCCAGAGCCTGTCAGAATCTGCTGGATTTTATCCCTGATGTAGGGTAACTGCAAAAACAATTTTGGGAATGTCACTGTAGAAAAATTCCATATTAGCAGTTCCTTGCCTCCTGGTTGCTATTCTCTAATGTTTATTGATAATTAAGAAGCAGATTGGGATGTCATGTTAACAATAAGTGCCAAGTGTCCTTTTTATCCTTAGCCATGAATATGTAACAGGGATCACTCTCTCCCCTCTACCCTCCAATGATTGTTCCATTTCTGTTGGATGACAAATGGCATCCTTCTCCTTGTAATTTGCCTGTAGGGTTAAATGACTTTATTATTATTAATGAGTCATTGCTCCAGCTGCCCAGAAATGAAGGAAATAAAAAAACATAAGAGACTGAAGTCTAAGTAATTACCAGCCTAATTATTACCTTTCCAATTTCATTTATCGGGTAGATCAGAAGGCTGTCAAACATCCTGCTCAGGAAAAGAAAAAGAAAAAAATTCCGTCCAAAAATCTGTTCATTATTTTATACCTACCCAGACAGATTAATACTCCACTAAAGAGATAACTAGAATGAATGAGCTAGAATAAATTCAGATGATCAAAGCTTAGGTTATAAGCACCCTATTCAAATGCATAATGCACATTTTGAAGCTGAATTTTCCATAGATTCCTTGTTCTGATTTATAATGTATATAATACGTTGAACTATGAGCCATTTAAATTTTAGCAGTTTGTTGAGTAAATCCAGCCTTCTGGAATTGTTTGATTGTTCAGTGTTTTATGGAAAGTCAAAACCTAATTTAAGTAACAATGTGATAATTGCATAAAGATGGTCTGTCTGTCTATAGTCTGTCTGTCTGTCTATCTGTCTGACTGTCTGTCTATCTATCCATCTATCTGTCTGTCTGTCATTCTGTCTATCCCTCCATCTATCATCTATCTATCATCTATCTATCTACAGTATCTATCTATCTACAGTATCTATCTATCTAC
>WNWU01017130.1:0-17822 GCA_012654045.1 Ptyas mucosa | reverse complement strand
GAATAGAATAGAATAGAATAGAATAGAATAGAATAGAATAGAATAGACCAAGTGTGATTAGACACAAGGAATTTGTCTTCAGTGCATACGCTCTCAGTGTACATAAAAGATATAAGTGATAAATCATGATCATAGTCATCATAAATACATTCATCATGAACCATGATTTAGTGATAGTCGTAGGTTACTAGATAAGCAATCAACAAAAACCATACTAGGAAACTAAATAAAACAATATAAATTGTAAGGATAAAAGCAACTAAGTTATAAGTAGAAAAAGAGATCGGTAACAGGAAGGATGAAAAGAATAATAGTAATACAGCCTTCGTAAATAGTTTGACAGTATTATGGGAATGTAGAATGTAGGAGGCACAATGAAACAACAGCCAACAACTTAATAGCCAGTCACCGACATCCCAATCAAGAATTAAAAAGCCACACACAACAGGCACCATATAGATACTACATGTAGAATAGCCCAAAGCATACACTCTGCTAGTTTTTTGAGGATGGGCTCCAGCATGAGTCCGAAAGCTCGGAAGACAAAACCTCTGGTCCCAGTGATCCACCCAGATTGGATCCTGCCTGCGACGTTCTCCTGGGACACGTATATTCCCTTTCATTCCTTTGATCAAATTGTAAGTCCAGATGATGAAAAATCTAGGAACGATACACGAAGTGCCTATCTGGTTGTGAAAGGGATTGTTTCAAAGTCCCAGCACAACAAGAACAGAAGTCAATATTGATTTAGTTGGGGATGAAAGATAAATGACAGATGATTTTCCAAGATGATTGAGCACAGATAGGTTTTCCTCCATTTCCAGCTTTTTTTTATTATTATTATTATTTTCTCTCTCTCTCTCTCTCTCTCTCTCTCTCTCTCTCTTTTTTTTTTTTAGAAAAGCACTTCTTTGCTTTTAGGTGGCAGCTTCGTGCCAAGATGTCTTTGAGTATCATGGGTTTCCAACAATGAATTCACATTTCTTTCATTGCTCAGAGTGATAGCCGAGGAGCTGAACACAGCTGTGACTCTCTGCATTCAAGTGATAATCGCTGCCCATTGCCACTTGTTTTGACTGAAGAGCCCCACTGAAGGTTAATTTTCTTGCCCTGTTATTTATTGGCACTCATACATTTTGATGAAGGGCAATAGTCATTGCATGCCCGCAATAAATTTGTAATTGATCAATGGAATGAATCAATCTCATTTGGCATGGCCTAAACACTACAATCCAATGGGGGGCAGGATCAAGAGGAATAAATTGCAACCAGGCAGAAACAGAAATTAATTTAAAAGGTTTTGTTGTTTGTTAAGCCTAAAGCTGACAATCGTCCCTGTGATTTCTCTGGTTCTTATTATGATTTACGGCTTAGTGGATCTCTTTTATTCCACTGTTTTGCATCTGTAAATTAAATACTGTGCAACCGTGGGTTTTTTTTAACTCCCTCTTCTTCTTGAACTTCTTAATAGCCTGGTTCATTTTGTTATTCTCCTCTTTCAGGAGAGGTTGTAAAAACTGGTAATGCAAAACCCCCTCCTAACTCTTAGTTTGTGCCCTGCTTTTCATTTTCTTTTGTTGTTGTTGTTGAAATACACAATGAGTTTCTGGGAAAAAAAAGGTTATCCCTAAAGCCAACGGCTGATTAGATTATCCAGTAGTTGTTGGTTTTCTTTTCTTTTTGGAATCGGTGATTGCATTAACTGCTTTTTCTAATGATCAAGGAAGTGATCTTCTGGAACGGAAGGTTTTCTCTTTCATGGTTTATTAGGAATACTTTTATACTCCCTTGTCTGCTAAAAAGTCATCAAGGCAGTTCATAAACCTAAAGTAAAAGGATGTAAAACATTTTTTTTAAAAAAATCAATAAACCCATTAGGATATTAAAACAATAAAACCTGGAAAAAAATATTTAAATGATCCAGTTCATGAGTCTTGAAATTGAAGAGCCAAAAAAACCAGGGCGGGAATGTGATTATAATTCTGGATTGAAAAACAACAATTTAGAAACCATAAAGGTAAAGGTTCCCCTCGCACATATGTGCTAGTCGTTCCTGACTCTAGGGGGCAGTGCTCATCTCCATTTCTAAGCTGAAGAGCCAGTGCTGTCCAAAGACGTCTCCGTGCTCATGTGGCCGGCATGACTAAACGCCAAAGGCGCATGGAACGCTGTTACCTTCCCACCAAAGGTGGTCCCTATTTTTTCTACTTGCATTTTTTACCTGCTTTCAAACTGCTAGGTTGGCAGAAGCTGGGACAAGGAACAGGAGCTCACCCCATTATGCGGCTCTTGGCAACGCTAGGCTGCCGGAGCAAGCTTGCAGGAAAATACCCTCACAGTCCGGTTGGGTGGAAAGTAATCCTGGTTTATTAGTGCTTGTCTCAGGTAGCTGCTACTCGCTGCTGGAATGCTAAACACAAAATAAGTTGGAGCTGAGCGCAGCCGCTGCTCAGCCCCTTTTAATCAGTCCGGTGCTGCTTGCTTCCAGCTGGCTATCATTAGGACCTCATGGAGAATCTGGCCATGGGTGAATGACATCACCAGCGCCACCCCATACGCCTGCCCCACACAATCCCTCTATCCCCACCACCGGTGCTTGGAGAGCCCTAACTGCACCATCTATCCCCTTCACTAACACCCGTGGTCATCTTCCCCCTCATCGCTCTTCTCCCCTCCTGTCATCTGGGTAGATGTTGGTCACGTTGCCAGCGAAAGGTGTCGAGGGATGCTGGACACTTGACAGCGACACTCGGGATTCGAACCGCTGAACTGCCGACCTTTTCAATTGACAAGCTCAGCATCTCAGCCACTGAGCCACCACATCCCTTGTTTAGAAACCATACCCCACCCTAAACCTTAAAAACCCTTGAAACCTAACTCTAAAGCTAACCACTGTTTCCTATACAACTATCTAGTTTTTTCACCTGCAATCTGTTTTGTCCTTGAGAGAGCAGAACTGAGAACCTAGAACCGTGATGGCAAACCTATGGCACAGGTGTCACAGGTGGCACGCGGAGACATATTGGTGGGCAAGCGAGTGTTGACCTAGCTCAGCTCCAGTGCGCATGTGCGCACCGGCCAACTGATTTTCAGGCCTTCCAGTCCTACTGGAAGTCAGGAAACCGGATGTTTCTGGACTCCGGACGGCCTCCGCGGGGATGGGGAAGGCTGTTTTTGCCCTCCCCAGGCTCCTAGAAAGCCTCTGGAGCCTGGGGAGGGGGAAAAACGGGCCTACTGGGCCCACCGTGCCATTGTGTGCCAAAAGCAGAGGAAAGTGTGGGGGGTCACATGCACATGCGTGGGAGGGCGTGCACATTGAATTATGGATGTGGGCACACACACCCATGGCACTCCCCGCTCCCCCCGCTTTTGGCATGTGACGGCAAAAAGGTTAGCCATCAGTGACCTAGAATATAATCAAGTTGGAAAGAAACTCAGAGGTCTTCTGTTACATCTGTTTCAAAAAATCAATTTCCAAACCAACAGCAAAGAAAAATTCTCCACTTTATGAAAATGCATTCATAAAAGTACAACTAGAAAGGACGTACACATAGAACAGTAGTTCCACTGTATTTATTCTGTGTTCGCCCTAAAGAACATTTCAAGCATTGTTTCCAGTTTCTGGGCCAGGCACCCTACTTTACAATGTCAGAAATAACTGGTTCAGAGAAGGATGGTAAAAATGTTCAGAAGATGAGCAGTTACTGTTAACCTTACAAAGAAATTTGGAAAGAGCTGGATATGTTTAGCCTCGAGAAGACATGAAAAGATGTCATGAAAAAAAAAAGAGAGAGCAAGACCTGTATTGCATTGTTCTTAAATTCAGGACATAAAATAACGAATTCAATTTATACAAAAGTAAATTCTAACACAATATTAGGATAGGGGGAAACCCTCCATAACGCGGAGGTCCTTGAACCTAAACTAAGCAGAAAGATTGCCCTAAAAAAAACCTCTTCCAAAGGTATAATTCTATGAAACTCTGCATGGAAACCATTTGAGGTTAAAGAGATATTTAAAAAAGGCAGAACAATAGCCATGCATCAGATTTGAAATTTTCTGTTACCGCTCTGCAATTTTCATTTTTTTAAAAAAAAATAATAATAATAAGTTTGCTCTCTCTGACGTATTCAAAGGGCTGGATTTTTCATATAAGTAAGAGGCTATTTTTGGAAAAATATGAACTAATTTAATTTGTATTTTTTATATATATATTAACTAACTAAAGGGACACGGTAGCTCAGTGGCTAAGATGCTGAGCTTGTCGATCGAAAGGTCGGCAGTTCAGCAGTTCGAATCCCTAGTGCCGCGTAACAGGGTGAGCTCCCATTACTTGTCCCAGCTTCTGCCAACCTAGCAGTTCGAAAGCACGTAACAAATGCAAGTAGGAAAATAGGAACCACCTTTGGTGGGAAGGGAACAGCGTTCCATGCACCTCTGGCATTTAGTCATGCTGGACACATGACCACGGAGACATCTTCGGACAGCGCTGGCTCTTCGGCTTTGAAACAGAGATGAGCACTGGCCCCTAGAGTCAGGAACGCCTAGCACATATGTGCAAGGATAACCTTTACCTTTACTTTAAGATGCTATTTTTGGGAAAAAAATACAAACTAATTTAGAATGTAGTAATAGAATTAGCAGGGAATAGCAGGTGAGATGGGCGGCATATAAGTTGAATTAAAGAATCAAAAAATGGACAGCATTTAGCTAGTGATGCATGGGCAGAGATTAAATTGAAAAAACTCAGCATTGCTCACCTGTTAGGTATAGTGTAATGTAATGGTTGCAGGAAATATCTACAATCTGTTGAGAAATGTTTTAGAGGTAATTAATTTGCCTGTCTTGGGCAGAATTCACTATTGAACGTGAGCTATCTGCATGTAAGTTGGCATTCTAATTACAGGGGATAGAAATGACAGATACTTTCAGAACTGCTGCTTATTGTAGACAAACTTAGGGTAGATAGATAAGTAGTCATCACCATCATTTAAAGACCGCATAATTCCTTGCAGGATGGAGTCTGGCCAACTGAATGGAGCTGGCAGAGCATTCAATGGCCAGATACCCTTCCTGTCACCAATGTGGAGCTTTGTGCACCAGAAATATTCTCATTGTGCCCAGGTGAGAGAAATAGCTGCCTCTACCTAGGATCGAACTCACAACCTCCTGATTGTGAGGTGAGAGCTCCAGCTCTAGGCCATCGCACCACTCTGGTAGATGAATAAGTAGTCTGACCCAGCAAAAGAATGTGAGCTTTTTTAGGACATAAATGGGCTTCTGAGTTACGTCTTTGAAAGTTTATGCAAAATTTGATAAGGGGTTCTACCCAGATTTAGGGCAACTACATAATGCTTGACAAAATGAGCTATTTGTAATTAATTGATTTAATTAGAACTCTTAAATCCGTTCTCTCTTCAAAGTACAGTATAAGCAACATCAGCAAGCAACCCTGTGTCATGAACTCTAATGGATTAATCCTTTTATATTACTTGGTTTTAATGGCCACAGCTCAACTCTTATTTACTTTTGACTTTATGAACACCATTATTTGCTTTGCAGGAGTCCCCGAGGAAGAGCATTTGCTGTGATATACCATTGGAAGGCTCTAAAAATGCCAAAATAGCTAAATGAGAAATGATTACCACTTTTATTTAACTTTAGGTTAAGCGCCACCAATGGGGAAAAAGCCTGATAAGATAAAGGAATTGTTGTGGTCTGCCAGCAGCCTGCAGAGCTGGCAGCAGAGTCAGACAGTGAGGAGGCTGGGGAGGAACATGGGCCAGTCCTGGAGTCTGGGGAAAGCCCAGACGAGGGCTCTGAATTGGAGGCAGAGAGGGGGCCAGGGCCATCTGGGAGTTATGCGCGGACTCCGGAGCCTCCAGAGTCGATCATCAGAGAGGCAGAGGAACAGGGGGAGCCTGTTCCTAGTGCACGCATGCGCAGAGCTGCCAGAAGGCAAGAACAGTTAATACAAAAGGGACGACTCTAGAGTAAGGCTTGGAGATGATTGGCCCCTCCCATAAGACATAAAGGAAGAGCAAAGGCACGTGGGCCTTTGCAGGAAGCAGCATTGTGGACGGTGTCGATTTGTACTTTGAAGCTCCGTTTTTGACTCTGTGTTTCCGTGTGGCCTTGCCAAGATAATTGCCAATTAGGTCTTTGGCAGCATGTCAAAGATGAAGGTGGATGTTTACCAGCTTATCCGAAGGACTGTGGCAGACTTCTGTTGGACTATTTATAAACTCTTGGTGATTTAGCACGTGCTGTGAATGAAAGAATTCACAACCGTTAAAATAAAAAAAGGGGGGGGTTCTACTTATCTTTACTACCGGTTCACAACGGGAGCGTGCATGCATGCACGCTTCTGTGCATGCAGAGAAGCTTCTGCGCATGCGCAAATTGTCAATTATGACATCCGGGTGGGTGGGTTGAGCCTCCCGCTGCTTTTACTACCGGTTCTATACAACCGGACAGAACCGGGAGCAACCTACCACTGGTATATATGCATGAATGGATAGGAATCAAGAATACTTTTGCTTTGCGATTTGCTGCTCATGTAACTGAACTATTAGACAAACATTGCAAGAAGGAGGTTAAGGATGGCAGCGAGTAACTGAAACATAAAAAGTAGACTTCCTATAGTATCTTTAGGCTATTTTTTTCAAATCCATATAATAACTCTATTGTGTAAGCCAATATGATTCCTATCAAAGCCAATAATTAAAAACATACACAAAACCGTGGAAGTTGAAACACTGGGGACGTGAGGAGGTGAATTTTGTATTTCTGCTCTAATACCGTTGTTCATTGCTGTCCCTTGCCACCCCATAGACAGCCATGGTTTCTGTATTGTACATGGAAGAATGGAAGAGGTTAGCTTCTCGGTTCTCTTAGGAAGCTCCTATCCGAGGCAAAATTTGAACTGTCTCCTTGTTCTATTTTTTCAGTCTCCTAGGGACCAACTATGTAGAAAGAAAAGTTGAAGCTCTGCATCTTTTTGCCCATCAATACTTCCTAGATATGCAAGCAAAGCTGCTTCCGAGCACTGTCTGCAAGTTTAAACATCCAACAATGTTTAAATTAAATATTCTAAGTCAGGGAAGGTATATAGGCAGGTGAACGGCAGGACACCAGCATGCCATCGCTTTCAATTAGGGATGTCATTTTCATTCTCGTTCACTTAGATGAGAATTCAGCATGCATGCCCATGGTCCCTCTTCCCCAGAGGGTCAATGGAGTTTCTTCAGCTTGTATCAAGGGCATGATCCTAGCCGTTTACTTACTCAGTTATGAGTAAGTAAATTTGAATTGTGATAAGGAGGCAAAAAGGTAAATATTCCATCAGCGCTGGTGAAGAGGCGGGCATCTCCGTGGCATTTTCTTAGCTGTAGTACAGAGATTGCCACCACCTTCTTCTGGATCTTTTCTTCCAAGTTCTTAATGTAGCCTATAGCTTCAGCCCTTCTTGGATGTCTATCATTAAGTATGGATAATGGTGCTATCCAGGGGTGAAATCCAAAATTTTTCCCTACCAGTTCTCTGGGCGTGGCTTAGTGGGCGTGGCAGGGGAAGGATATTGCAAAATCTCCATTCCCACCCCACTCCAGAGGAAGGATACTACAATATCTCCATTCCTTCCCCTCCTGGGGGAAGGATATTGCAAAATTTCCATTCCCACCCCACTCTGGGGCCAGCCAGAGGTGGTATTTACCAGTTCTCTGAACTACTCAAAATTTCCGCTACCGGTTCTCCAAAACCTGTTAGAACCTGCTGGATTTCACCCCTGCTACTATCCATAGGTGACCCTTCTTCACATTTTTGAGATTATGGTTCAACTCTTCATGTACTTAGATAATCAGTAAAGTTGTCTTTGAGTTCCACTTTGTCATTGTTTTTCTGGGATCGGAGGAGAAGGAGGTGAGAGGAGAAGGAGGAGGGTGTGGTAGAGGAAGGGGAGGAGAAGGGGGAGAGGTGGAAGAGTGGAGAAGGAGGAGGAAGAGGAAGGGGAGGAGGTTTTCTATCTAAATTACAAAATGCTTGCCTTCCCCTGGGAACGACTTCGTGGATTTTGAGGGAGGTTAAGGTTATGCCTCTCACAGCTGTGCAACATCTGGGTCCCCATTTGACTCCTCCTTCTGACCTAGCTGGCATTTTCCCAACATCAATAAAAGAATTGTCTTGGAGGTAAAATATATGATTATTATTAGATAGATAGATGAATAGATATTGTAGACTTTTGTGGTAGTGATTTATAAGGATCTTTTAGCTCAGGAAGGATTTCCATTCTCAAACCAAACTAAAAGAAGAACAAACTGGGCATTGCGGTGGCTGAGGATTTGAAATCATAGTTACTATAACTTTTTTTTTAAAAAAATTGATTTATATGCCGCCCTTCTCCAGAGACTCAGGGTGGCTTACAATGCGTTAAGCAATAGCCTTCATACTTTTGTATATTTATACAAAGTCAGCTTATTGCTCCCACAATCTGGGTCCTCATTTCACCTACCTTAGAAAGGATGGAAGGCTGAGTCAACCTTGAGCCTGGTGAGAATTGAACTTGCGGTAATTGCAGGCAGCTGGCAACTTAAGTGCTACTTTAACAGCACTTAATCCACTGCGCCACCAGGCTCGTGTTCAACTCTCTGTTGCATTTCTTCATCTTAATGATTCCTTATCTGTTTCCTAACTTGAACGCTTAGATCAGTGAGGGTGAACCTTTTCGGCACCGAGTGCCAAAAAGGGAGTGTGCATGCGAAAATGGAGGAGCTGCCCAGGTCGCATGCGCACCCCCGAAAATAAACTTCCAGTTTCAGCTACTGATCTTCTGGTTTCAGCCAGCTACTCTTCCGGGTTTCTAGAGCGCATGCGCTCGCGATGATCAATTGGCCGGCGTGCATGCTCACGCAGGAAAATGGAAGACCAGAGAGCCAACAGAGGCCAGCTGATCAACACACGTACATGCGTACCAAAAACCCAAAAGAGAAACAGGCAAGGCTGTGCATGTCAGGCTACATGGCTCCGCATGCCACTTCAGGCACACGTGCCATAGGTTCGCCATCATGGACCTAGTTTTTGCCTTTTCTCTTCTTACCAAGTCATCTATTTTTTTCTCCCTTTGGTGGCCACATTTCTCTAACTTCTCTTCTGAAAATCCTTGGTCTAGAAAACTTGGCTTGAGTGTAGAACTTAGAGATACCTGGATAGGATTCCACACAGTGGTGAAATCTAAAATTTGTTACTACCGGTTCTGTGGGCGTGGCTTGGTGGGTGGGGGTAATGTGACTGGGTCGGCGTGGCCAATTTTTATTTTACTTTTAAAACCATTTTTTCTACATCCTCTTTGGCGAAGAGGTTGTAAAAAAATGCTTTCAAAAGGCTCTGACGATCCCAGCTGAGTTGCCTGATCGGCAGAGGCTTTTTTTCCTTTTAAATGCCTCTGACGATCAGGCAACTCAGCTTGGATCGTCAGAGGCATTTAAAAGAAAAAAAGGTTTTTTTTCTTTTAAAAGCCTTTGATGATCCCAGGTGAGCCGCGTGATCATCAGAGGCTTTTTTTTTTACTTTTAAAAGCATTTTTTCAGCCGAAGAGGTTGTAGAAAACATGCTTTTAAAAGTAAAAAAAAAAAAGCCTCTGATGATTATGTGGCGCAGGGGGGGGGGGGGGGGGGGGGACAGAGATTTTTGCTACCGGTTCTCTGAACCACCCGCCTCCATCGCTACCGGATCGGGTCATCCGGTCTGAACCAGGAGCATTTCACCCCTGATTCCACCACTTATTCTGAATGGGTGTGACTTAGTCCTACAACTGTTCAAATAAGGGAACAGGATACACGCAGACATATGTATGCCGACTAATGCTCCAGAGAATTCTTAGATACTCTGAGATAAGATACAGGATACATTTTTTCCCCCTAGAAGTTTCCTTTGAAGCATTGGTATGACAAAAGTTAAATGAATTTCCAGAGAAGATGAAAGTCAAATGGCAGAGGAATAAAATATGGAGACAGCATTGCAATATACTGATGGCTGCTTCTGATCTTGCAGCTTTGTTTCATCTACAAGCCACCACATTGATTTCACAAATTTGGAACACTACGTACAGTTATTTCAACTTTATTGGGAAACTTCAGCTTTTTCAAGTTAAATCTTCAATAATGAGCCTTTTGCCTGTCATCTATCCTTCATCCACTCCCTCACTTTTTTTTTTTTGTTAGAATACGGCACCTAAAAACTAAACATGAATAAGTTGAAAATGTCCTAATACACAGAGAGGGAGAGGGAGAGGGAGAGGGAGAGGGAGAGGGAGAGGGAGGGAGGGAGGGAGAGAGAGAGAGAGAGAGAGAGAGAGAGAGAGAGAGAGAGAGAGAGAGCGAGCGCAGCCATATGTCAGGAGCCTGAGTGGCATAGGAGGCTAATGCCTCCTACTAAGACAGCATTTAACATCCAGCTGCCTGCAATTACTGCGAATTCAATTCTCACCAGGCTCAAGGTCAACTCAGCCTTCCATCCTTTCTAAGGTGGGTAAAATGAGGACCCGATTTATGGGGGCAATAATCTGACTTTGTATAAAATATACAAAAGTATGAAGGCTATTGCTTAACGCATTGTAAGCCGCCCTGAGTCTCCAGAGAAGGGCGGCATATAAATAAAATAAAAAATAAATAAATAAAAATAAATATGTATTTACTATAAGGTTAAAGTTTGTCCAACTTTATGAAAGTTTATTCAAAATGTGATATGGCAGATTCAGGGCAGCTGCATAATGCTTGCCAAAATGAACTATTTGTAATTAAATTAATTTAATTAGAAATCTTAAGATCTGTTCTCCCTTAGGAATATTTTTCCAGAGTTGGAAATTTGCTGTTTTCAATCTGTCCCCTGGAGTCTATAAAGAGAACCTAGATGATTCTAGGATGCTGAATGAATAGGGCCTCACAGTTAATAATGTTATTAAAATGAGAAAGCCTTGTAGTGGTGGCCAAAATAATGCATCCCACAGGAATGGTAGCATAATATTATTTTGCTCGATAAAACACTGACCTGTTTCACCACATACATCCAGAAGTATCCTCTTTTAAATGGCCAAAGAGAAGAGGCACTCACCAGCTAGCTGCTTTTCAAAACGGTAGCTATTTAACAACAGCAATTTAAATGAAATCTATTACTGCCAAGCAGTTCAGATTAAATCAGTTATTATCTGGCCAGAACAATTTTTTTCCCCCCATTACTGAAAAGTATGAGAATTAGCTGCCTCTCCTTTGCAATATTTCTTTCTTTTTGCTTGCTTCTACTCTCAGGCTAAAATACTGGTACCATTTTTGGAAGGCCTTTTCTGAAAACTTAGAAAATTCGAAATGTGAACTTGAAAAGACTCCATCGTTATAATGTTCTACGAAGGCGTCGTTCGTTTCCATTAGCCCATTTTAGAGGACACCTCTTTTAAAACTTGATTGGGGAAGAGATTCAATGTTAGAAATAAGGAGAATTTTTTGAACAATCCACCAGTGGGAACAATCAACCAGTGGAACAACTTGCCTCCAGAAGTTGGAGGTTTTGAAGAAGAGACTGGACAGCCACTTGTCAGAAATGGGATGGAGTCTGCTGCTTGAGTGGGGTGGGGTGGGAGTGGGATGATATTTAGCCAGTTCTATCCGGTTCGGGTGAATTGGTAGCGGCAGCTGCGGGAGGCTCTGCCCACCCGCCCGGATGTCATCACGTCCCGTTTTTGACGCCCTGTGCATGCACAGAAGGCTCTACTCATGTGCGCACTCCCATTTGCAAACCGGTAGTGAAGGTAAGTGAATACTACCCCTGGTTGGACTGAATGACCTCCAAGGTCCCTTCCAACTCTGTTAATCTGTTACCCTGTGGTTGAATCACGACAGAGAAGATGCTACACAAAGTTTTCTCACTTAAATCCATTCTCGTTACCAACTGTTTAGACAGCTATAGACGAGTTGTGATAGAGTTGGCACCTGTACTAAGTACAAAAGACAACCCTGGCAATAATGGATAGCATGGGTGGCTCTCACCTTGGACCCAGCAGATGAGGTGATCCAAAAGTCCTTGTTACAACTATAGCAGAGAACATTTATTTCCCTTCTTTTGAGAACAAAAAAAGCTTTCGCAGTCATCTTTCTTCTTTTTTCTCTAGTTTATTGGTTCCCCTCTTCTGACAACTTGTAGCGTCTGGGAAACAGGAGGGGCAGCTATGAATCCAGTAAATTGATGAAAATTATCATCCGCGGTCAAGAGGGAGGCATGCCAAAACCTTACAGGGGGAAAAAAAATTACAGAGGTATAAAGAGAATGTGGGGCAAATAATGAATCCACATTTTTCACCGGCGCTCAGTTGTTTTACTAACAGTAATGGGGATTAGCACAACCCATCCAACTCAGATGGAAATGATAGGTCACATTTCCCAGTAACCCTGCTGTGTTAGGAATACATCAGGCCTGCCAAATTGTCCTCTGGTTCTCAACATTATCATTTACCAGAGAGGATTCTATTCTTTCTCTGACACTTACAGGGTCGTTTAGAATGTATTAATCCAGGCTACCAGGTTTTCTCTTTCATTTTCTTTCTGTTCCTCAACTCTCCATCGGCCCGCAGCCTATTTCGACTGGCCTGGATTCTTTATTTAAAAAGCAGTTGGGGAAGCCTTTTCAGCCGATGCTTTCCCTTGGATTTTATTTATTTATTTATTTATTATTTAAATTTTTATACCGCCCTTCTCCCGAAGGTGGTGCACAGCCACAATAAAACAACATATCTCCATAAAATTTAAAAACAGTTTAAAACATATTAAATAATTTGGCCCTTATATTAAAAACTAAAAAAACTAAAACACCCATTAAAATTTGTTATTTAAGCCAGCCCTGCCTGTTGAAACAGTAAAGTCTTAAGGGCACGGCGAAAGGTACGTAGGTCAGGGATCATATGTATCTCTGGGGGCAATTCATTCCAGAGGGCAGGTGCCCCCACAGAGAAGGCTCTCCTCCCGGGGTCGCCAGTCGACATTGTTTGGCTGACGGCACCCTGAGGAGTCCCTCTCTGTGGGAGCGTATTGGCCGGTGGGAGGCTATCAGTGGCAGAAGGCGGTTTTGTAAGTACCCAGGTCCTAAGCCATGGAGCACTTTAAAGGTGGTCACCAATACCTTGAATCGCACCCGGAGGACCACTGGGAGCCAGTGCAGCTCGCGCAGGAGAGGTGTTACATGGGTGCTCCGTGTGGCTCCCATAATCACCCGCGCGGCCACATTCTGGACCACTTGGAGCCACCGAGTGCTCTTCAAGGGGAGCCCCATGTAGAGAGCATTACAGTAGTCCAGACAGGACTTTTGACAAAAGCATTGGGAAACCAGAAAGGGATCAAACTGCTGGAGAGAAGGCACGGTGGTTTCGCTAGCCTACGTACTTGAATTAAACATTCTGTTTTCTTCTGAAACTTTTCTTTTCTTGGATTTATCCATGGTTGGCCTACTGGGGGTTGAAAAGCTCAATAAATCGCATGCCAGCAGGTGTAACACATTCAAGTTTCAAGTTTATTAGATTTCTATACTGCCCTTCTCCCGAAGGACTCAGGGTGGTGTACAGCCATATTAAAACACATAGATTTATAAAATTTAAAACCAAATTAAAATCAATATATAAAATTGGCCCACAAATTTAAAACAGACATACACCCATGATAAAAATCATATTAGGCCAGTCCGGCTTGCTGGAACAGGAGGGTCTTAAGGGTGCGGCGAAAAGTATGCAGGTCGGGGCTAAGACGGAGCTCTAAGGGCAGCTCATTCCAGAAGGCTGGTGTCCCCACAGAGAAGGGTCTCCCCCCCGGGTGTCGCCAGTTGGCAGTGTTTGGCCAATGGCACCCTGAGGAGCCCCTCTCTGTGGGAGCGTATTGGCCGGTGGGAGATTGTTGGCTGTTGTGATGCATATTTTGAATGACAAGGAGCCACAGCAGAGGGGTAAAAGAGCCACATGTGGCTCAAGAGCCACAGGTTGCTGACCGCTGAACTAGGTTAACACACTAAACTCAATTTTAAATCTTTCTACCTTCCAATATTTAAACAATGATATTATGGCTGAGTTCCATCCCACACATTATTCAACCCATGATTCAGCCTAGCCTAGTTGTTGTGCCAACACAACCACAAGAGGTATGTCTTCGTCAAGCAAGCACTTTAATTTTGTCCCAGTTCTCTGATATTCCGATCGGAAAGTCCGTCGAAGCATTGTCTGGCATGTGATAATATATATATATATATCCACTTTACATCTTCTTGCTGAGAACATTTTTATGAACACTATCTGCCAAAAATCCAGGCTACCGAATTAAATCATTTCTAAATGTTTTAAATTGAATCAGATTCTGCTTCAAAAAAAAAAATTCTAATATATTTTAACACTTGGCCAAAGGACCCAGTTATATTTAATTTAAGGTGTTAGGTTTAATTTTGTTGCTGAAGATTGCTGGTGGCCTCCTGATAGGTGCTAGGCAATTTCCAAATTGCCTTTCTCTCTTATAGAATATTGGATTGAGTAAACCTGATTTTATTCCAAAGCTGACCTATTCTTTTTTTTTTTATTTTACTTTATTGGCACAGCATCTTTTTGTAATGAAATTATAAACCCTGACACTCGTAATTGATCTTGTTTTCACCTTGCTATATCTTCAACTCTTGTTAGCATTAAGGGCCAGCTTAGTTTTTGCAGGTGAAAATGGTACAAACTTCCAAGAAATGTAAGCAAGCTACTAGTAACTATGAAAATTAATGGGATAGTTTTGTTTTTTTTCTATGGCCCATATAAATTTTGTGTGCTTGCAAACGTACATCTGGTCAATTCAGTTTTATGGGGTTTTTTTTAATTACGCCAATATTGAAATTTTAAAATATGTATTTCCGCCAATGTATTCTGTGCAAAGGGACTGTCATTTTTCTACCCAACGCCATGAGGTTTAGGCAATTACGGGTTGTATATTTGTACCTTGTGGTCCTCCTAAAAGCATTTGCTTGACCTCCGTCAAAAGAAATTTTTTTTAAAAAAACATTTTTTTATTTTTTTCAGACACACAAACATAATTTGTACATAATTTCTGAACAGAGTATTGACCGAGTCAAAATTTCATACAGCTTATTTTCTCCATATTTACTATATATGCTCCAATTTCTGCCAATATTCTACTTTCCCCCTAAAAGAAATGTTGAAAACCTCTGATCTACTTAGCAGGGTTCTTTATCTATTCTTATAACACAAAGAACCAATACTCTTTGACTTTTAATGCAATAAGACAGGCAACCACAGAATATATGTATTGCACGGATGAAATGCTCCCAGTTCGGACCGGATCACCTGATCCGGTAGCGATGACGGCAGGTGGTTCAGAGAACAGTAGCAAAAATCCCTGCCCCCCCCCCCCCCATGCCCAGCTGAGCCGCACGATCATCAGAGGCTTTTTTTTTTTTTTACTTTTAAAAGCATTTTTTTTCTTTGGCTGAAAAAATGCTTTTAAAAGTAAAAAAAAAAGCCTCTGATGATCTCACGGCTCAGCTGGGATCGTCAGAGCCTTTTAAAAGCATTTTTTCTACAACTTCTTCGGCCGAAGATGTTGTAGAAAAAATGCTTTTAAAAGTTAAAAAAAAAGTTGGCCACGCCCACCCAGTCACATTACCCCCCCAAGCCACGCCCACAGAACCAGTAGTAACAAATTTTACATTTCACCACTGATGTATTGGTTATCCCCACAGATATCAACCAAGTAATGCTTGTCCCAAAGGGGCTTTTTCAAAAGACTACTGGACTTTGTTTTTTCTTTGAAGATGTTTCGCTTCTCATTCAACAAGCTTCTTCAATTCTAATTCAGTCAGAAGTGATTCAGTCAGAACTAAAGAGGCTTCTTGATTGAGAAGCAAAATGTCTTCAAGGAAAAACAAAGTCCATTTGCCTTTTGAAAACGCACCTTTGAGTAGCTCCACAGATGTACATGTGGTGAAAAGATGGGTTAGACACAAATTTCTGCCATTGGAGAAAGTATTAAAAACCAACTTTGTTTTCATTTAGAAGTTAGAAGAGGGGAAGTGGCCGAGTTTTCATACATATTGCTTTAGAATAGAATAACAGAGTTGGAAGGGACCTTGGAGGTCTTCTAGTCCAACCTCCTGCTTACGTAGGAAACCCTACACCACTTCAGACAAATGGTTACCCAACATCTTCTTAAAAACTTCCAGTGTTGGAGCATTCACAACTTCTGCAGGCAAGTTGTTCCACTGATTAATTGTTCTAACTGTCAGGAAATTTCTCCTTAGTTCTAGGTTGCTTCTCTCCTTGATTAGTTTCCACCCATTGCTTCTTGTCCTACCCGCAGGTGCTTTGGAGAATAACTTGACTCCCTCTTCTTTGGGGCAGCCCCTGAGATATTGGAACACTGCTATCATGTTTCCCTTAGTCCTTCTTTTCATTAAAGTAGACATACCCAGTTCCTGCAATCGTTCTTCATGTGTTTTAGCCTCCAGTCCCCTAATCATCTTTGCTGCTCTTCTCTGCACTCCTTCTAGAGTCTCCACATCTTTTTTACATCGTGGTGACCAAAACCGAATGCAGCATTCCAAATGTGGCCTTACCAAGGCATTATAAATTGGTATTAACACTTCATGTGATCTTTAAACCTAGACTAGCTCCAATCTCTTCCATCTTTAATATAAATTCCCCATTTATACGTAATTATTATATGTGTTTATGGCTATGTTTTGCCTATCTTTGCTTGTACGACTCCAGTTTCATGTAAACTAAGGAACTTGAACAAAACAGAGCAACTTCTAGGTCACAAACTAGATCCGATCATGGTCTAGTGGTCTCAAACAAACCACTAGCCGTGGATCTGAACTCGTTTCAAGATGTCTTCTTCCTGAAACAAAATAAGGGATTAAAAGAACCAAGTTAGCAGGCTGCTGTTTCTTTCTAAGACGCCTTGAAAATTTGGTTTGAAAGCGGATGTACAAATTGGGAAGGATTAGGGACAGCCAGATTAAGATCTGTAATACAACACTGTAGGATCAGCATGTTCTGTAAAAAAAAAATGTTGCTGGAAGCATTTGTTTGATATTTGAGGGTGGGGGAAAAAAAGAAAAGAATTCTATTTAAATGCAGATTAGAGCTTCCATCTAGAAGTAACAGCTTTATTTTTTTTCCTCTTCCTTGCTTATTTAAGAAATATACAGAAGAAAAGCAAAGGCAATCTCTTTCCCACTACCTCTCTTCTTTTTTTAATTTCCATTCCTTCAGGAACATTTTATCAGTTATTCAGTTTCCAGGATTAAATATCCCTGTCATGGCAGCATAGTTTTGGACAATGGTCTAATTTTTGGAGGAAGAGTAGGTGTGTGGTTGGTAAACCTCAAACTGTCAAACTATTCACTAAGGTTGCATTACTATTACTATTAGTCTTCTCACTGTTCCTATCACCCATCTCCTCCCACTTATGATGGTATGGCTGTAACTTTGTTGCTTGTATCCGTGCAATTTATATTGATAAGTTTCCTGATTGCTTATTTGTACCCTATGACTATCATTAAGTGTTGTACCTTATGATTCTTGACGAATGTATCTTGTCTTTTTGTGTACACTGAGAGCATAGGCACCAAAGACAAATTCCTTGGGTGTCCAATCACACTTGGCCAATAAAGAATTATATCTATCTATCTATCTATCTATCTATCTATCTATCTATCTATCTATCTATCTATCAATCTACCTACCTACCTACCTACATCTATCTATCTATCTATCTATCTATCTATCTATCTATCTATCTATC
>WNWU01017123.1:0-11177 GCA_012654045.1 Ptyas mucosa | reverse complement strand
AAAGGTGCTTTTTCAAAAGGACACTGGACTTTGATTTTCCTTGAAGATGTTTTGCTTCTCATCCAAGTAGCTTCTTCAGTTCCTCCTCCTATTTTGTTCAAGGTGCTATAGCATCCTTCAAATTGGTAAACTGGACCATCAGGGAGTCAGGGAGGAGAGAAGCATCATACCATCATACAGCTGGAAGAACCTTTGGAGGTCTTCTAATCCAACCCTCCACTCAAGGTAGGCAACCTTATACCATTCCGGTTGCCCAATCTTTTCTTGAAAACTTCCAATGATGGAGCATCCATAATTCCAGGAGGAAAGCTGTCCCACTGATTAATTGTTCTCACTATCAGGAAAATTCTTCTTATTTCCAGGTTGGATCTGAGGAGCTTCTACCCATTGCTTCTTGACTTGACTTCAGGTGCTTTGGAGGATAGGTTGACTCCCCTCTTCCCTGTGACAGTCCCTCAAATATTGGAAGAATTCTATCATGTCTCCTTGATAATCTTCTCTTTGTTAGGCTAGGCATGCCTATTTCCCTGAACCATTCATCATATGTTTAGCTTCCAAAACCCTTATCATCTTTGTTGCTCTTCTCTGCCTTCTTTCTAGGGTTTCAGTATCTTTTTTAGATCATGGTGACCAGAACTGATTGCAGTATTGCAAGTGTGGTCTCATCGGTGCAATATACCCTGTTTCCCCAAAAATAAGACCCAACCAGAAAAGAAGTCCTGGCATAACTTTTCAGGATGCTCGTAATATAGGCCCTACCCCCAAAATAAATCCCAGTTAAGACTGTCAGCCAGATGGATTCATTGAGTACCATATTTTCCCCCAAAATAAGACCTAACCAGAAAATAAGCCCTAATGTGTCTTTTGGAGCAAGAATTAATATAAGACCCAATCTTATTTTCAGGAACCACAGCAGAACAGTGCTATCACTTCTAGTGATCTTGATACTATCCTTCTGTTAATGCAGCCAAGGTCTATGTTGGGTTTTATGTCAGCTGCAGTGCACTGCTTGGTTCATACTCCAATGGTTGTCCACCAGGACACCTAGAACCCTCTCACAGGTACCGCTGTTGAGCCAGGTACCACCTATTCTACACTTGTTCATTTAGTTTTTCCTGTCTAAGTACCAGACCTTACTTTCCTTACCACTGTACTTCATCTTGTTGGATAGAGCTCAGTGCTCACGTCTATCAGGATGCTTCTGAATCTTGAGTCTATCTGCCAAAGTAGATAGTTTTGAGTCTACTTTGCAATCCAGTTTGGTATCATCTGCAAATTTGATGAGCGTCCCTTCCATTCCCTCATCTAGATCAGGAGTTCCCGACCTTTCGGACCTCAGGGACCACTAAATTCATAATTTTCAATCCCACGGACCACTAATGCGATCTGCCTAATGACCGGCTGGGTGGGTGTGGCTAGGTGGTCATGTGACTGGGTGGGCATGGTGAACTTGATGTCACTCACATCGAGGGGTGCCTGGTCAGCCTCTACTTGCCCCTCCCCTCCCAGACAGTCCTCACCTCCTCACTTGGGCTCCTTAGGGCCCCAACAGGAAGCAGTTGTTGGAGCTAAGCAACCACCACAAGAAAGAGTTGGTAAAACAGCTGAGTTCAAATTGGATCTGATCAAGAAGGAGGCTCAGCAGAAGCACCTCACTGAGGACTATGAGCATAGGCTTTCCAAGCAGAAGGAAGACCTGCGGGAGTGCAAGGCCAGGTACCGGCGCCTGGAGGCTCAGCGGCTTAGATGATCAGCCAGTTCCAGGCCATGATGCAGTCCTCTTCTCTTTGCCACCTGCGGCACTTCCCTCCAGTCTTTGCCCAAAGCACCACACCAGAAGGCTGAAGCAGACCCCAAGTCAGGATTTCTTCCCCCATCCAACCCACACAAGAAGACCCCAAAGTGGGAGACTGTCTGCATCAACCCAAACATTCATTGCAGACCCCCAGAGGGCTCTGATTTAGTGCAATATAAAAAATGCAAATATTTTTTCTGCAGACCACCAAAATTTTCTCGTGGACCACTGGTGGTCCACGGATCACCAGTTGGTGACCGCTGATCTAGATCATGTATGAAGATGTTGAAGGAACATCCTGTTGGGTTCCCACACCTATTGTTGCAATCATGGAGAAGGAATCTTGTGTTTTCTTACATCTGCCCAATCATTTCCCCCCACAAGCTTACTTTTTCTGTTTTGCACTGTAATTTTGCAAGTAATTAGTCCTAGCTAGTAGCCATGTTCTGCTTTATACGGTTAATCTCTTTCTTGTAGTTTTCAAAAGTTGGCTTGCGCAATCAGGATTATTAGGTCAAGATTGACAAAGAAAATCCTGAGAGCAGAGCCATTGATTACTTAAAGGTTACGAAAGGTTGATTCTTCCTTGTAAAGCAGCAATAATGGGTGTGATTGATGTTCTTTTCATCATCCTTATCGATAAGCAGCGAAAAAAGAGATAAATTGGGGGAGGAAGAGATAAAGATTGCTCTGGCTGACTGCTTATCAAACAAAGTTTTCCCGTGAAAAATCAAGAATTCTCTTTTACAATTGCAAGAACTTTAGCAGGCTAGAAAGTTCTTTTTTTCCACAAGTTTTTTTTAAAAAACTTACAAATGCGTGAACAGTGTGTCATACATTCTAGTACAAATAAAACTAGTAGAATTAATCATCGTTATTACATTCAATCAACTTATATATTTCTATTAATAATACATATTTATATTAAGTTACAGTTTACTCTTATCATATTATTCCTTGTTTTCTCGTTATTGCTTTTATTTTATTATATAAAAGCATGTACACTGATTCCCCCTTCTCTTATTTCTATCTCTTATTCTAATTTTTAATCATGTTCATCCTTTATTAAAAGACGTTTTCTTTCTATCCTACCTAACTTCTAGTCATGTGAAACATCATCACAGCTAGAAATGAATGGGGTTTGCTCTCTGTTTATGGACTGTTTATGGTTTACCCTGAAAGCTGGCTGGGTGACTTTTGGCCAATCATCATCTATAGTACAGTACAGTGTTGGCAAACCTTTTGGGCACCGAGTTCCCAAATGGGAGTGTGAGTGCGGGCGGGAGCGCAGTTCCCCGGTGCGTGCACATGGGAGATCCAGAAACTGGAAGAGCAGTTCCCCAGTGCGCATGCGTGCACTGGGAAACTGGTCTTCCAGTTTCTGGTGTGCGCATGCACGTTGCTCACCTGGTCTTCCGGTTTCTGGTGTGTATGCTCGCACAAAGACCAGCTGGTTGGCATGCATGCGCCCGCCGGAAACCAGAAGCTCAGCTTCCCGGCGTGCGCATGTGTGCTAGGGAGCTGCTCTTCTGGTTTCCAATGCTCCTGCGCATGCGAAGACCAGCTGGCTGGTGCACATGTGCATGCCGGAACTCAGAAGAGCAACGGGCAACAGTTGGCGTGCCTGGAGAGATGGCTCTGTGTGCCGCTTCCGGCTCGCGTGCCATAGGTTCACCACCATGGGTATAGTATATACTATTATTATGTATGTATGTATATATAAATTCTGGATAGTGCAGAGAAGAGTGACAAAAATGATTGGGGGACTGAAGGCTAAAACACATGAAGAACGGTTGCAGAAATTGGGTATGTCTAATTTAATGAAAAGAAGGACTAGGGGAGACATGATAGCAGTCTTCCAATATCTCAGGGGCTGCCACAAAGAAGAGGGAGTCAAGCTATTCTCCAAAGCACCTGAAGGCAGGACAAGAAGCAACAGATGGAAACTAATCAAGGACAGAAGCAACCTGGAATTAAGGAGAAACATCTTAACAGTTAGCACAATTAATCGGGGGAACAACTTGCCTCCAAAGATGGGTGCTCCAACACTGAAGGTTTTTAAGAAGAGACTGGACAGCCACATGTCTGAAATGGTATAGGATCTCCCGTTTGAGCAAGGGGTTGGACTAGAAGACCTCCAAGGTCCCTTACAAATATCCTCGGTTGATTCTTAATACTAAGACTTTCTTAAGATATTAAATGGATTTTTCCCCCCTAACAATTGGATAGTATCCCCCAAAATCATAAGTCTTTGTGGTGTGTGTCTCCACAGCATTTGCTGAACAAACACGTTTCGTGTAAATCATAAAATAACATCTCTTAACGTTTGTTTTCTTTTTTTCCCCTCAAAGTTTTTTATTTTTATTTTTTATCAACATATTCAAATGTACAGTCTTTTGTCCATCATTAATCATTATTCATTCATCTTATTCTTTAACTTCCATTTGCTAATTAGTTCGGGTCTGCTCTTCTACCATCTCCTTCCTTTATTTTAATACAAGCTTTCCTTTTCGTTTTCCCTTCTCTCTCCTCTTCTATCTCTTTCCTCATTCCTCCTCTCCTTCCCTTTTCTACTTCCTCTCCTCTTTCCCCTCTCCTCTCTTCTTCCTCCCTTTCTTCCCCTCTCTCCTCCTCTTCTTTTCCCCTTCTTTCTTCCCCTCCTTTTCCCATTCTTCTTTTCTTCTCTTCTGACCTCCCAACTCTCTTCCTTCCCTGTCTCTCCTCCTCTCCCCTTTTTCACTCCCTTGTTGTTTCCTTTTTCAATTCAATCTGAGATGGTATTCTAGCAGCCCCGATTTCTATCCACATACATCTTCATTTCAAATTTCTTTTTTACTTTATAATTATGTCTCTTCTTACATTCCTGAACATTATTATTATTATTATTTTTAAAATTTGATTTATATGCCGCCCTTCTCCGGAGACTCAGGGCGGCTTACAATGCGCTAAGCAATAGCCTTCATACTTTTGTATATTTTATACAAAGTCAGCTTATTGCCCCCACAATCCGGGTCCTCATTTTACCTACCTTAGAAAGGATGGAAGGCTGAGTCAACCTTGAGCCTGGTGGGATTCGAACTTGCAGTAATTGCAGGTAGCTGGTGTTAATAACAGTGTGCTTTAGTCCACTGTACTACCAAGGCTCTATTAATCAATCCATGTACCATCTGGTCTTAACTTTTGTTTTCAGATTGGGTGCAATAAGTCCAAGGAATGGATCAGTGGTGGAATTCTATTTTTTTTTACTACCAGTTCTGCAGGCATGGCTTGGTGGGCATGGCAGGGGAAGGATACTGCAAAGAGAGCTGAATGTATGTTTTACATGGAAAGTAATGTTAAGGTAGTAAGGGACGCGGTGGATCAGTGGCTAAGATGCTGTGCTTGTCGATCGAAATCCCCACTCCAGGGGAAGGATATTGCAAAATCCCCATTCCCTCCCCACTCCTGGGGGAAGGATATTGCAAAATCTCTATTCCCACCCCACTCTGGAGCCAGCCAGAGGTGGTATTTGCCGGTTCTGCAAACTACTCAAAATTTCTGCTACCGGTTCTGCAGAACCTGTCAGAACCTGCTGAATAGCATCCCTGGAATAAATGCTTCTGTGTTCCATTTGAAGGAATCCAAAGAGACGCCCCACCTCTGTTTTGTTTTGTTTCTGTGTTCTAGAACTAAACAAATGTTGACTGAGCATTGTTATTCCATGAATGACTGTTCTGAAATGAATCGGAATGGGTCACTTCACACTCTTCCCACCAAAAAGAGGTTAGAATAATATTGTCGGTATGATGGTCTATGAAATAATGGGAGAATGTGATCTCAGTATATGAAATGAAGCAAGAGAGAAGGTAATAGAGGTCTGTCGGGAAAATTCAATCTTTATAGCAAATACCTTCCTCCAATAAAACGATCTCTCTGTAGACATCACTCGATGAACAATACCAAATAAAATTAACTAGATTGTCTGCCAGCCAAGACGGGAAAGCTGAATTCTGTCAGCAAAAACAAGAGAGCCGGTGTTGACAGTGGCTGGGATCCTGAACTGCTTTCTTGCAAAACTTACGATTTAAATGAGAAGAAAACCAATAAAGTCATCCAATGACAAAGACACTCCCTCAGCAAAATGCTGAAGCTTTATGCAATGAAGATAAAGGAGGTATTTAATGGATGAGATTTGACAAATAGAGTGCTTTGAAGAACCCTGCGGTGAAATTCAGGATATCATTAAGGATGAAGCAAGTAAAAATATCCCAAGAATGCAACCAGGAAAAGAAGATGATGAACTGGCTGTCGGATGATGTGTTGAATATTGCTGAAGAAGTAGAAAGTAAAGACCAAAGGAGAGAATGGAAAATTTACCCAGCCAAAGACAGATGTCTAGAGAAGAAGATCATAGAACATAAAATAATAGGGTTGGGAAGGACCTTGGAGGTATGAAGAGTGTTGGTCCTAGAATGCTGCCAAGGTTGACACCGCTATTAACAGGTGCAGGATTTGATAGGGCGCTCCCTATTTTGACCACTTGTTGTCTCTTTGACAGAAACACAGTTATCCAATTATGGAGAGGTCCGGAGATGCCGTAGGATTTTAGTTTTAGAAGTAGTTTGTCATGTACCACTGAATCAAAGGCTTTACAGAAGTCTGTGTAAATTGCATCTATTGCTTTGCCCTGATCGAGATTTGTAGTCCATATGTTTTTTGCAATGTAGAAGTTGTACATTACAGGATAATTTTTTTCTGAAACCATATTGTTTATTAGAGAGTAGGTTGTTTGTTTCTTGGTGGAGGGTAATGGATTGGTTGATGATTGATTCCATGACTTTGCAGGTGATGTAGCGTAAAGAGATTGGTCTGTAATTTTCGACTAGGCTTGGGTCTCCCTTTTTGAAGATAGGGATGACCGTGGCTAGTGACCATAGTTTGGGTAGGGAGCTGGTCCTGAAGGATTTTTCAAAGATTATGCTTAGGTCTTCTAGATCAACTTCCTGCTCAATTACTTTGAGAGGGATCTTAGAGTTTTAGTGGACAATCACTTAAATATGAGCCAGCTGTGTGTAGCAGCTGCCAAAAAAGCCAACACAGTTCTAGGCTGCATCAACAGAGGAATAGAATCAAGATCACATGAAGGGTTAATACCACTTTATAAGGCCTTGGTAAGGCCACACTTGGAATATTGCATCCAGTTTTGGTCGCCACAATATTAAAAAAAAAGATGTTGAGACTCTAGAAAAAGTGCAGAGAAGAGCAACGAAGATGATTAGGGGATTGGAGGCTAAAATATACAATGAAGGATTGCAGATATTGGGTATGATCTTATGCTGTAAAACAGGGGTGTTGCCAATCCTTGCCAACTTTAAGACCTGTGGACTTCAACTCCCAGAATTCCCCAGCCAGCCATGCAGGTTGGGGAACTCTGGGAGTTGTTGTCTTCAAGTTGGCTAGGTTGGACACCCTTGCTGTAAATTGATACTTTTAAAAATGCAAGTTGTGGTTCGTAAGGAGTCACAGCAAACACAAGAGTGCATCAGGTAGTAAACAATAAATATCAATTTATATGCTAATATCCAAAAAGGCCCATGCTAAAAAAAATGCACAGACTTAAACAATTATACTTGATCTGCATAGAATGCATAGAACCAGAACTTTCAGATATACAAGCTGACAATCGAATCCAATGGACAATGAAAAAAGAGACTGGAGGGGACTGGAGGCTAAAACATAGGAAGAACGGTTGCTGGAACTGGGTATGTCTAGTTTAATGAAGATAAGGACTAGGGGAGACATGATAGCAGTCTTCTAGTATCTCAGGGGCTGCCCCAAAGAAGAGGGAGTCAAGCTGTTCTCCAAGACACCTGAGGGCCAGACAAGCAATGGGTGGAAACTAATCAAGGAGAGAAGCAACCTAGAACTGAAGAGAAATTCTATTCTATTCTATTCTATTCTATTCTATTCTATTCTATTCTATTCGCCGAAGGAATTCAAATGTGATGCCCAGCGTTGCTTAATGATACAAGATATTTTTAAGGGCATAGACAAATACACTTCGGTCTTCGGAGAATTTGTTCGATGGCCCAAAAACAACAGTGTGAATGGACTGTTAGCAGTTAAAAATTCTTAGAGAGTTTTTGGTTGGGCTGTTTAGATTTTACCATAGTTTCAATTGGGAAAATGTGGCCATCCTAGATCAGGCCAAGTCCAAAAATCCCAGGGAATGTCTAGAAGCCGGGCAATCTGATTAATTGGCCATTGATTGACACATAGACATTAACCACATCTATAGACATCCCTCGCATCCTGGACATAAACTGTTTGAACTCTTACCCTCAAAACGACGCTATAAAGCACGGCACACCAGAACAACTAGACACAAGAACAGTTTTTTCCCGAACGCCATCGCTCCGCTAAACAAATAATTCCTTCAACACTGTCAAACTAGTTACTAAGTCTGCATTACTATTAATCTTCTCATTGTTCCTATCACCCATCTCCTCCCACTTATGACTGTATGACTGTAACCTTATTGCTGGTATCCTTAAGATTTATATTGACTGTTTCCTAATATGATTTGATTGCTTATTTATTCCCTATGACTATCATTAGTGTTGTACCTTACGATTCTCGACGAATGTATCTTTTATGTATACCGAGAGCGTATGCACCAAGACAAATTCCTTGTGTGTCCAATCACACTGGGCCAATAAAGAATTCTATTCTATTCTAGATAGCCGGGCTGGCTTAAGAAGAAATTTTAAATATTTTGAATATTTTAATTGGTCTGTGAGTTTTAATTTTTGTAGCCAAATTATATATATTTTAATTGTCTTAATATTTATATTTCATGTTTTTTATTTCTGGCTGTACACCGCCCTGAGTCCTCAGGGAGAAGGGCGGTATAGAAATTGGAAATTGGAAATTGGAAATAAATAAATAGATGATGCAAAAGAGACAATCAACCAGCCGAAAAGGCAACGAAAAGACTCCAGTACCTCTCCACCACCAATCGGCACCCAGATCTGCATAGATTAACTCCAAGGTTAACTTTAGACCAACAATCAAGGAAACAATACCCCAGTAAAGAAACTGCCAAGGAGCCATCAATAAACAGCCCAACCAAAGAATCCCTAAAACCACCTCCACCCCCATAGACATCAGATTATAAATCAACAGCAAACAGCACTCCTTAACCAGCACTGATGATGTTACCTAGTTGGGTCATGAAACATCTGCAAGAAAACAAGCAAGCTCAGAGAGCACCAAGGACCCCCAGTCGTCGTCCTCCTCCTCCTCCTTCTCCTCCTCCTCCTCCTCCTCCTGCTCCTCCTCCTCCAACCCCATCCCTTTCTAGCACTGATGATGTTACCTAGTTGGGTCATGAAACATCTACAAGGAAGCAACCAAGCTCAGAGAGCACCAAGGACTCCTCATGTCAACCCAGAGCTACAAATGTTCTCCTTTATTGTCACCCTAATCTTCATTACGCAGTGTAAGTGACGCGGTGGCTCAGGGGCTAAGATGCTGATCTTGTTAATCAAAAGGTCGGCAGTTCAGCGGTTCGAATCCCTAGTGCCGCGTCACAGGGTGAGCTCCCGTTACTTGTCCCAGCTTCTGCCAACCTAGCCGTTCGAAAGCACATTAAAAATGCAAGTAGAAAAATAGGGGCCACCTTTGGTGGGAAGGGAACAGCGTTCCGTGTGCCTTTGGCGTCAAGTCATGCCGGCCACATGACCACGGAGACGTCTTCGGACAGCGCTGGCTCTTCAGCTTTGAAACGGAGATGAGCACCACTCCCTACAGTCGGGAACGACTAGCACATATGTGCGAAGGGAACCTTTGCCTTTAATCTTCATATCCTTCTGTTAACCAATCTCTGGAGCTTTCCCCAAAAGATTGAACAACCACCTATCCAAGATGGTATAAGATCTCTTGCTCCGGTCATGGTGATGGGCTAGTGGATATTTATTTATGTATTTATTTATTTATTTTATTTGGCTTATATGCCGTCCTATCTCCCAGTGGACTCAGGGCGGCTCACAATAATAAAAACACAAGCCATAATACAAAATAAAATCTAAAATCTAAAAAAAATTAAAATTTAACCCTTAAAACCCCATCATCAGTCCAAGTCGAGGGATTTGAAAAGCCAAGTTTTTAATTCACGGTGGAAGGTGCGAAGGTCAGGCGCTAATCGGAGCTCCAAGGGGAGTTGATTCCAGAGGGTGGGCGCACCCACCGAGAAGGCTCTACCCCTGGGGGCCGCCAGCCACCACTGTCTAGCCGACGGCACTCTGAGCAGGCCCTCTCTACGGGTGCGAACCGGGCGATGGGATATCGTTGCTGTCCGTAGGTGGTCCGCCAAATATCCTGGTCCTAAGCCATGTAGGGCTTTATAGGTCATCACCAGCACCTTGAATCTCACCCGGAGGGCAACTGGTAACCAATGCAAGCCGCACAGGAGGGGTGTAACATGGGCGTATTGGGATTCTCCCATCACAACCCACGCGGCTGCATTTTGCACCAGCTGAAACCTCCGAGTGGTCCTCAAGGGCAGCCCCACGTAGAGAGCATTGCAGTAGTCAATCCGTGAGGTGACCAGCGCATGAGTAACTGTGCGTAGGGCATCTCGGTCCAAGTAGGGACGCAATTTAGGATATCTAAGTGCCCTTCCAGCCATACAATTGTGCGTGCTATGTTCTTCACAGAAGCATCATTGAATGACCTCAAATACTATGCATGATCTTATAGATATATATATTTATTTTTTTAAAAAAAATATGTGTAAAAATATTTTATTTCTTCCTCTGCTGTCTTAATAAAGTCATATGCCGAGAAGTAATAGAAAACTAATTGGCTATGTTTGATTGTTCTCCATCATTTATCCTCCAGTCCATCTACCCATCCATTTAATTAAAGCAACTGAGGTTTCCTCAGGAAGTAATAAACAAACTACATCCTTCAATTAGTTCAAGCTTTCCGAGCTGTCTATTTCATTTTGCTAAGGTTGATAAATCAAATCTGTACTTCATTATATTTTACAGAGCTGGTTAGAGTTCGCCCAGCCTCTATCTATTTAAGTTTGAAGCCTTGCACGTAAGAATTATGACAGGCTAAAAACTCTGCCTTGTATCGTTTTTTCTCCCCCCTGAAGTTTTCTTTCCCTGTGAAATAATCTTTGATTTTCTCCCCACCTCTCTCAGAGTATCTATAAAGGAGAATATTTGTAGCTCAGGATTGAAAAGCGGACTTCCACTCGCAGAATCCCCCCCCCAAAAAAGAAAAATCAAAATCAAAAACAAATGTATAGTAATTTTTCTATCACGGTGTAACATCGCCAAAATATCTATCTATATCTATATCTATATCTATATCTATATCTATATCTATATCT
>WNWU01017099.1:0-13902 GCA_012654045.1 Ptyas mucosa | reverse complement strand
TCCAGCCTCCCTCCTCCTCCTCGCCATCCTTCCTCCTCTTCTTCTTCCTCCTTCTATCCATTGCTCCCTCCCTCCTCCTCCTCACCATCCTTCAGCCTCCTGTTCTTCCTCCTCTTCCTCTTCCTCCTCCTCCTTCTCCTGCTATCCATTGCACCCTCCCTCCTCCTCTCTCCTCCTTCTCACCATCCTTTGGCCTCCTCCTCTTCTTCTTCTTCTTCTTCCTCCTCCTCCTATCCCTCCCTCCCTCCCTCCTCCCCTTCGCCATCCTTCAGCCTTCTCCTCCTGCTATATCCATCGCTCCCTCCTTTCCCCCTGCTCCTCGCCATCCTTCAGCCTCCTGTTCTTCCTCCTCCTCCTCCTGTTATCCCTCCCTCCCTCCTCTTCCTCCAGGTGCGCTCCGGAGCCGTGGCGCACGGGGGCGCTCCGCGCCGGTTCCTGGCGGCGGCGGCGGCGGCGCCAGCGCCAGCCGCCCTCCAGACACCAGAGGTCCCTGCTGCAGAGCCGTGGGGGGGAGCCCGCCGATCTCTCTCGCCGCTGCCTCCTCCTCCTCCTCCTCCTCCTCCTCCTCCGGGAGCGGCCGAGATGAGCAGCCCCCGAGGACGCGGGGAGCCGGCGGAGGGCTTGGGCGCAGCGGCTGATGCTAGCATGGCAGAGCCCGCAGGTGGGGAGGAGGGGGCTGCGGCGGGGGAGGGAGGGGAGGGGGCGAGGGATTGATTGGGGGGGTGGTCCCCTGCAAACAACCCCCCCCCCTTTGACCCTTTCTTTCTCCAGCAGGCCGGTCCTCCCACCCCCCCCACCATCCAATCTCCCTTCCAGTCGCGGCCGGTTGGTTCTTCTCTCCGGGGTCCTTTCCATTGTCTTTCCTTCTCTCCCCCCCTCCCCAAAAGCACGCGATTCGTCTCTCTCCCCCCCCCCGGGTGGGTGGAGGAAGGGTGGGGGGTGGGATACACCAATATGGTGGACGGGATCTGAGACCCCCTTGGCGTTCCCCACTCCCACCCACCCACCCACGCCTGCCTCCCGTTTTAAAGGATGCGCCCCAGCAGCAGCTCTGCGCGCAAGGCGGAGATTCGTGGTTTGTTGTTCAGCCGGGTTTAGTAAACCCGCAAACAACCATTGGGGTGGGGGTGGAGGAGGAGGAGGAGGAGGAGGAGGCGATCTAGAAAGATCCTCGTTTCCTAACATTGCCAAGGGGTGGTTGGGCGCTGCTTCTTAACATCCTTTGCCCTTCTTTTTTCCCTGCTTTTTTTTTTTGAAAGATCCACCATGAGGGCTAGAAACTTGGCTCCGGTTGGCCCGATCTTGGAATGTTAGTAAAGGCGGCAGAACCACCATTTTGCGGTGCTGGCATTTCCTCTCTCTGTCTCTCTTCCTCTCTCCCTCCACCTCCCTCCACTCCTCATCCCACCCCACCCCCCAAAGCTTGGCTCAAGGACTCCCAATTGAAGATGGGGTCCTTGAAGATGACCCAAATGTCTGGAAGGGAAGGTCTTAAAGGCAGGAACAGAGCAGGCTTTTCCTCAACCGATGTGTTAGATTACATTTCCCAAAATCCCCAGCCTCCCTCTGGGCTAGCGGGCTGCTGGGGGATCCTGGGAGCAGGTGCTGGTTATATCTGGAGGACGCCCACCCGTTTGAGGAAGCTGGGAAACCAGATTGGCTTCTTGCATGAGAATCGGGAGTCATCTGCAGTCCAACCTTGGCCGCTTTAAGAAGTGTGAACTTCGATTCCCAGAGTTCCCCAGGCAGTCATGACTGGCTGGGGTATTCTGGGAGTCGAAGTCCACACCTCTTCAGGAAGACTGTCATGTGAGATTCTAGGTGGCTCAGTGGCTAAGACGCTGAGCTTGTTGATCAGAAAGGTCGGCGGTTCGAATCCCTAGTATAGGTTTCCTGCGTGAGCATGGGGTTGGGCTAGATGTCCTCCAAGGTCCCTTCCAACTCTGTTACTGTTAATTTATCGAAAAATGTGTGTCTAGGCTTTGCTGGCTGGGGAATCCTGGGAATTGAAGTCTACACAGCTTAAGAGTAGCCAAAGTTGAGAAAGATTTGTCATGTGAGATTCTAGATTTTATTGAAAAACATGTGTCTAGGCTCTGCTGGCTAGGGAATTCTGGGAGTTGAAGTCCACACCTCTTCAGAGTAGCCAAAGTTGAGAAAGATTTGTCATGTGAGATTCTCCATTTTATCGAAAAACGTGTGTCTATGCCAGTGATGGCAAACCTTTTCGGGACCGAATGTCCAAACTGGAACGCGCATGCGTCTGCATGCATGTGCGCACGTTGGAGCACTGGAAACCCAAAGACCAGCTGACCGGCACACACATGCCTATTTTGGGGAATTTTTGGCCATTTCCAGGCAGTTTTCAGGTCGTTTCCAGGCCGTTTTCTGGGCAGTTTTCCAGCCGCTTTTTGGGCTGTTTTCAGGCTGTTTCCCAGGCTGTTTTCAGGCTGTTTTTTGGGCTGTTTTTTAGGCTGTATTTTGGGCCTTTTTCAGGCCAAAACCAGCCTGAAAACGGCCCAGAAATGCCTGAAAAATGGCCTGGTTTTTGGCAGTTTTCAGGCTGTTTTCCAGTGCTCTGGCGCCCTGGAAGTGGCGACGATGCGCGTGCCCACAGAGAGGGCTCTGCGTGCCACCTCTGGAACGCATGCCATAGGTTTGCCATCACGGGTGGCTGGGGAATTCTGGGAATTGAAGTCCATACATCTTAAGAGTAGCCAACATTGAGAAAGATTTGTCACGTGAGATTCTACATTTTATCGAAAAACGTGTGTCTAGGCTTTGTTGGCTGGGGAATTCTGGGAGTTGAAGTCCATACATCTTAAAGCTGCCAAGGTTGAAAAACACTCATTCTAGTCCAGTTGTTACTCAGAACAAAAATCTGCCAACTATCTTCAATACAGTTAGGCCAGGGGTCTGCAACCTTAAACATTCAAAGAGCCATTTGGATCCGTTTTCCACAGAAAACACTGAGAGCCACAAAACCTGGGTGGGCGTGGCCAAATCAACGCCACTCACTTCTACCAGTCACATGATCCTCCTAGCCACACCTACCCAGTGGTCATTAGGGCTGGTCATTAGGTTTTTTGTTAAAAAACCTCGAGAACCACAAAATCCATTTAACATCTCTCTCCCTCCCTCCCCCCCTCTCTCTGTATCTCTCTATATCTCTCTCCCCCTCTCTCTGTATCTCTCTGTCTCTGCCCCGGATGCTTCTCCATCCCCCGCTATCCCCCTCACCTTCTCAGACCAGGCAAGGAGTGACTGGGAGGGGAGGGGGAGGGGCCAGCCAGTAGTGGGATCACCCAGCAGGGAGCCACAGCAGAGGGCCCAAAGAGCCGCAAGTGGCTCCGGAGCCACAGGTTGCTGACACCCGAGCTAGGCCATCGGAACCTTGTCCAAGGCATTCCGCTGTCCATAATCCTACTTTTAAGCTCCTCGTATACTGGCAGGCTGGTCTATCATTTAACACTCAACTTTCTTCCTTGACTTTAAGCACTCTGCTCCTGCTGCCATTTTTGGGACCAAAGGGGTTTTGAAGTGGAGGAACAGCCTTTAAGATCCATGTAGATGGCCCTCATATCAGTGGTGGTATTCAGTTCCAATTCAGGTGAACCGGTAGCGGCAGCTGTGGGAGGCTCCACCCACCCGCCCGGACATCATCACACCCTGTTTTTGACACTCTGCACATGCGCAGAGGTGGCACACGCGCTCCCATTTGCTAACCGGTAGCGAAGGTACCACCACTGCCTCATATCATTTCCAACTAGATCTGACCTAGATCTTTGAACTGACCTTCACAAGGCTGGGTTTCCCGAGATCCGCAGGGAGATCTCTGAATCTTCTCTAGTTTCGCCATCTCCCCAAGGAACGTACAGTGGCCAGAACTGGGCACAGCCCAGATAACAATTTAAGCAACGGAGAGTATCTTTTTAACTGCCGCATCGCATTACATCGGTTAGATGTATTGTTTGTCAGAAGGGCCTCTGGCGGGAGGAAATTTTCCATCTGCACCTCCTCTCGGTGTTTATGGGTTGCGGTATGCCAGGAGAAGGCGGTGGCCATGCCAGCATACACAGATTGTCCTGCTTGAGAGTGGACGCCAACTTTCCCCAAACCCGTGCTCTCCAGATGCATGGTTTTATCCCCATGGCTAAAAATTTGGGGAATTATAGGTACTCCTCGGCTTACGACCACGATTGGGAACACAGTTGTCATTGGTAAGCATTGCTAAGTGAGTGGTTCCCGATTTTGTGAGCTTCGTTTGCCACAGTTATTAAGCGAATCACTAAAGTTGTTAAGGCAGGGGTGTCAAACTCCGATTTCATTGAGGGCCGCATCAGGGTTGTGTTTGACCTCGGGGGGGGGGGGTTCGGGGTGTGTGGCCAGGAGGTGTGGCCTGCTCAACATCACTTGTGTCAGGGGCGCGTGTGGGGGTCTGAGTACTCTGTCAGCGAAAACAGGTTCCGGTGTGACGGCTTCCTGCAACACTCTGCCAGCGAAAACGGGAGGGCTGTGCACGGCCCCCCCAAGCTGCGTTTTTGCTGGCAGAGGCACCGTGGGCCGGGTTTTCACTGTTTCCAGGATGATCCCAAGGGCCAGATCTAAGCACTCTACGGGCTGGATCCGGACGCCCTGAGTTTGACACCCTGAGTTAAGGGAATTTAAAAAAAAAAACCAGCTTCCCCCAATGACTTTGGCTGGTTGGAAAGTTGCAAATGGTGGTTATATGACCCAGGGACATTGCAACTGTCATAAATACTTGCCAGTTGCCACGTGACTAAATTTTAATCACGTGATGACAGGGACGGTGTGATGATTGTAAGTGTGAGGACCAGTCAGAAGTCCCCTTTTTCACTGCCATTGTAACTCTGAATGGTCGCTAAACCCAATACAGGTAGTCCTCGACTTGCAACCGTTCATTCAGTGACCGTTCAAAATTACAAAATCCCTGAAAAAAGCGACTTAATAACCGTTTTTCACACTTACGACCATTGCAGCATCTCCATGGTCACGTGATCAAAATGTGGATGCTTGGCAACGGGTTCATATTTATGACGGTCGCAGTGTTGCGATCCCCATTTGCGACCTTTTGACAAGCAAACTCCGTGGGGAAGCCGGATTCGCTTAACAACTCAGTTACTAACTGGAGAACTGCAGTGATTCCCTTAACAAATGTGGCAAGAAAGTTTGTAAAATGGGGCGAAACTCGTTTAGCAACAGAAATGTTGGCTTCAATTGTGGTCGTAAGTTGAGGAGTACTGTAGTCATCCAACTGGAACAGTGGCCCCCTCATAACCTTTTGATCATCAGGGACCTGTTCCGTGGAGAGAGAGAGGTTTTTCCATGGGCTGGAGTGGGTGTGGTTTCACGTCCCATGGATGGGGCTTTGTTTGTTTATGCAGCCCGGTTTCTGGCATGCCGGGGCCCAGTGCCAGTTCAAGAACCGGGAGTTGGGCCTCTTATCTGGAAGACACCTCACTGGAGGGAAAACTGGACTTTAGTGGATCTCTGCTTTGAATATGCAGCCGATCTGATTTAAGATTATACCGGCAGTCTTGGAGTTACGACCACAATTGAGATACATATTCTTTAAAAGAAATTTTTAAAATAATCTTAGTGGTGGGATTCATCTGGTTCGCATCAGTTCAGGCGAACCGGTTGTTAAATTGCACAGCCCACCCTGCTATCAAAGTGGATCTTGGGCACTGTGCTGCGCTGCAATGGAGAAACTGGCAATGGAGCGGCCAGCGCGAGGGAAGGAGGAAGCCACTTTCCCTCTTTCTTCTCCATGCTCCTCCTCCTTCCCTCATGCCGGCCACTCCATTGCACATTTCTCCACTGCAGCGCAGCGCCCAGGATCCACTTTGTTAGCGGGGCAGGGAGATAATTTAACAACCAATTTGCCCAGGGTCAGGTTGGCCGTCGCAGGAGGATCATCCCACATGTGTGGCGGAGCTGGAGGACGGGGATGGGCCATGTCTCCCACAACACCCAACCTGACCCAGGGCGAACTGGTTGTTAAATTATTTGAATGCTACCACTGATGTACTGCCTGTGTTTCTCATCTTCTATCTATATTGTATAGAGGTAGTCCTCGAATTACAGCGACCTTTGAGCCCAACGGTTATATGGTTAAGAGAGACATTTGTTCAGCGAGTTTTGTTCCATTTTACGACTTTTCTCGCCACAGTTGTTAAGTGAATCCCTGCGGTTCTTAAATTAGTAACATGGTTCTTAAGTGAATCCGGCTTCTCCATTGACTTTGCTTGTCAGAAGGTCAGAAAAGGGGATCACATAACCCCAGGATGCTGTAACCGTTATAAGTATGAGTTGGTTGTCAAGCCTCCAAATGTAAATCATGTGACCAGGGGGATGCTGAAATGGTCACGAGTGTAAAAAACGGGCATAAGTCACTTTTTTCGGTGCCGTTGCAGTGGTGGGTTACCCCCGGTTCGCACCGGTTCTATAGAACCTGTAGTAAAACCGGCAGGAGGCTCCGCCCACCGACCCCGACGTCATCAAAATGCTTCTGCGCATGTGCAGAAGAGTGTGCGAGCAAAGCAAGCGCGCGTGCGGCCCTGTTGCAAACCGGTAGTAAAGGTAAGTAGAACCCACCCCTGTGCCATTGTAACTTTGAATCGTCACTAAATGAACTGTTGTAGTATATATAGGGAGTATCAGGCAGAGATGTGTAAGTCTGCTAATCTGGAACAGCAGCCTTTTAAATATATTAAATATATTTTAAATATACTAAGGATGTGAATAAGGTTTAGAAGGCAGTACAGGTACTCCTCGACTTACGATCACAATTGAGCCCCAAATTTCTGTTTTTAAGTGAGATATTTGTTAAGTGAGTTTTGCTTCATTTTTCCACCTTTCTTGCCAGAGTTGTTAAGTGAATCACGGCAGGCCTTAAGTAGGTTGTTAAGTGAATCTGGTTTTCCCATTGACTTTGTTGGTCAGAAGGTTGCAAAAGGGGGTCGCATGACCCTGGGACACTGCAACCGTCATAAGTATGAGTCATTTGCCAAGTGTCTGAATTTTGATCACGTGACCACAGGGATGCCAAAACAGTCGTAAGTGTGAAAACAGGTCATAAGTCACTTTTTTCAGGGCCATTGTAGCTTCTAACGGGCACTAAATGAACTGTTGTAAGTCGGCGCAGTGGCTCAGCGGCTAAGACGCCGAGCTTGTCGATCGAAAGGTCAGCAGTTCAGCGGTTCGAATCCCTAGTGTCGCGTAAAGGGGTGAGTTCCCATTACTTGTCCCAGCTTCTGGCAATCTAGCAGTTCGAAAGCACCTAAAAAATGCAAGTAGAAAAATAGGGACCACCTTTGGTGGGAAGGTAACAGTGTTCCGTGCGCCTTTGGCGTTGAGTCATGCTGGCCACATGACCATGGAGACGTCTTCGGACAGCGCTGGCTCTTTGACTTTGAAACGGAGATGCGCACCGCCCCCTAGAGTCAGGAATGCCTAGCACGTATGTGCGAGGGGAATCTTTATCTTTAAGTCGAGAACTACCTATATTTTGAATATTAAGCAGAAATCAGGAACACAAGCAGAGGTGGGTTTGAGCAGGTTCTGACCAATTCTGGAGAACCGGTAGTGGAAATTTTGAGTAGTTCAGAGAACCGGTAGTAAAAATTCTGACTGGCCCCACCCCCATCTATTCTCTGCCTCTCAAGTCCCAGCTGATCGGGAGGAAATGGGGATTTTGCAGTAACCTTCCCCTGGATTGGGGAGGGAATGAAGATTTTACAGTATCCTTCCCCTGGAGTGGGGTGGGAATGGGGATTTTACAGTATCCTTCCTTCCCCACTGTTGTGTCTTCGGCTCCCGAGCCCGGACCTCCGGAGGAGGAATCCTCCGAAAGTGAAGAGGAGGGGGCAAGGGACTCCTCCCCTGGCCCGTCTGGTTTGGCACCACCCCAGGCCCCAGCTGAAAGCCCTGTGGAAGAAAGCTCCTCTGAGTCAGACGATAATGAGGAGAGGGAGTGGATTAATCCCAGGTGGCGACGATCAGAGAGACGGGCTCAGCAAAGGAGTGGTTGGGGCCGAGCACGAGGTGATGAGTCACAAAGCCAACGCCCCACAAGGTATAAAAGGAACTGACCTTACCTTGTTGGCTTTTGTGACGAACAAAGTTTTACCCTGACTGCTTGTGTCCTGAAATACTGCAGCAGCGAAGCGTTTTCTTTGAAGCTCGTATTGGATATAAATACTTGGAGCCTTATCAGGGACTGGCCGTGGCAACTCAAAACAACAGCTGTCGTTATCTCTCCCGGGCTCGCTGCCAGCTCGTTGTTTATGGATGGTAAATAAACAACTTCTGAATACTCCTGTTCGAGTGTGTGTGCTTGTCTGGGCTTCTGAAGCAGGGAGGGGACAGAACACCCACGCCCACCAAGCCACGCCCACAGAACCGGTAGTAAAAAAATTTGAAACCCACCACTGAACACAAGGGCATAACTTCAAATTGACAGGAGAGAAGTTCAAAAGTAACGTTAGAAAGTATTACTTCACAGAAAGAATAACAGAAGTTTGGAACCAACTTCCAGCAGAGTTAGTGGGTCAATCCTCAGTAACTGAGTTTAAACACGTTTGGGATAAATACAAACAGAAATGAAAAAAAAAACATAAATAAAAAATAATTTTAAAATGGCAAAGAAATTGAAAAGAAAAAAACCCTCAAAGAGCAGACAAAATTGACTATAGGTAATCTTCAACGTATGACCATAATTGAGCCTAAAATTTAGGTTGCTCAGTGAGAAATTTGTCAAGCGAGTTTTGCCTCATTTTATGACTTTTCTCACCATATTTGTTAAGTGAATCATTGCAGTTCTTAAATTAGTAACCTGATTGTTAAGTGAATCTGGCTTCCCGGTTGACTTTGCTTGTCCGAAGGTCGCAAAAGGAGATCACATAACCCAGGGGCCTGCAACCTTAAACACTCAAAGAACCATTTGGACCCGTTTCCCACAAAAAAGAAAACACCAGGAGCCACAAAACCTTTCCCGTGCCTGACTATTTCTTGAGCAGCCACAAAACTAGCATATGTAGTTGAATTAAACATTCTGTTTTCTTTTGAAACTTTTCTTTTCTTGGATTTATCCATGGTTGGCCTACCGGGGGTTGAAAAGCTCAATAAATTGCGTGCCGGTGGATGTCGCACATTGGCGGTTGTGACGCATATTTTGAGTGACAGGGAGCCACAGCAGAGGGGTGAAAGAGCCACATGCGGCTTCAGAGCCGCAGGTTGCTGACCCCTGACATAACCCCAGGATATTGCAAGAGTCATAAATATGAACCAGTTGCCAAGCATCTGAATGTTGATTACGAGACCATGGGGACGTTGCAACGGTTATAAGTGTGAAAAACAATCATAAGTGACTTTTTTCAGTGCTATTGTAACTTCGAACGGGTGAACTAAATGAATTGTTGTAAGTCAAGGACTATCTGTCATTAGGTCTTTATCTGCCATCAGTTTTTGATCTTCCTGTATTTTTATTTTTATTTTTACAGATCTGGACTTAACTCCGTCTCCTTCTTCTCTTTTTTCTTTCTTCCACCTTCCCAGGAGACACTGGGGATGACTCCAGCTCCTTCTCTTGCCCTTCCTGTCACATCATCTTCAAGGACCCCTCCGAGTTATCCACTCACACCACTACTTGTTTCTCAGAGCGAGCCCCCAGTTCGGCCGGCCTTGTGACCACTCCCACCACCGGCCAGGAGCACTCCAGCGTCTGCTCCTCATCCTCCTCTTCCGTTGAGGTCCACCCGGAAAGTTCTCCAAGCATGGACGTGGAACCTGGGCCCTTGTTGACCGAGCCAAGCCAAGAGCCCGCTTCTTCCCGGCCCCCTCCTCCGCCACCCCCAACCCTGCCTTCCCCCACCACTCTCCCCACCGGGCATCTCAACATCCCTCTCATCCTGGAAGAGTTGCGTGTTCTGCAACAACGCCAGCTTCATCAGATGCAGATGACCGAGCAGATCTGCCGCCAGGTGTTGCTCTTGAGTTCATGGGGGCAGGTCGGGGCTCCAGCCCCCACCATAGAATCTGCTCCGGTGGCGTCTGCCCCGCCAAAGCCCCCTTTACCCGTCTTTTCCATCAAGACTGAACCTGGGAGGAGCCAGGTATCCGCCTCTCCAGATGTGCCCAAGCCGGCGTTCTTCCATCTCTACCACCCGTTCCCTGGCGGCACCAGGGTGCCCAAAGCTGAGCAGCTCCTAGCTCCAGCCTTCCCTACGGCCACAGGTGTCTTGGCAGCCCAGTGCTTAGGGACTGTCCGGGGTCTGGAGCAGGCCACATCACCGGGACTCTTGCGACAGAAGAATGGAGGAGGAGTGGGAGGAGGGGGAGGAGGAGCAGGAGGAGGAGAATCCAACTTGGAAGGCGAGAAACCAAGTGGGCGCCACAAATGCCGTTTTTGTGGGAAGATCTTCGGCAGCGACAGCGCCCTCCAGATCCACCTGCGCTCCCACACCGGCGAGCGTCCCTACAAGTGTAACATCTGTGGGAACCGTTTCACCACCCGAGGCAATCTTAAGGTCCATTTCCATCGTCACCGGGAGAAGTATCCCCATGTCCAGATGAATCCTCACCCAGTCCCGGAGCATCTGGACTACGTCCTAACTACTTCAGGGCTCCCTTATGGTATGTCTGTGCCGCCTGAGAAAGCTGAATCCGGAGAGGAACACGGGGCCCTCCCTGCGGGTGAGCGCAAGGCCCTGAGCGCCACCGAGAGTCTGAGCCTACTATCCGGCACAGCTCCTTCGGCCGCGACTCAAGCTTTGCCCAGTTTCAACAAGCTGGTCCTGATGAAGGCAGTAGAAGCTAAGGGGAAGGGGGATGAGAACACCCCTCCTGAATCTGAGGCGGAAGGGACCCGTCTTCAGCTGGGGAAGCTTGTGGGGGCCTTGCCCAGCTGGGCTTTGTTGGCCAATCACTTCAAGGCGGGCCCAGCCATGGGGCCCTTCCCCTACGTCCTGGAGGCTTCTCCCTCAGAGACCTCCAAACTCCAGCAGCTGGTGGAGAAGATCGACCGGCAAGGATCTTCGTCCTCCTCGGGCATGGCCCCCGTGGCCCCATCTACAGCTGGCTCCTCGGTGTCGTCTTCTCCGGCGTCTTCAGGGCCCAATCAATGTGTCATCTGCTTGAGGGTTCTCAGCTGTCCCCGAGCTCTGCAACTTCACTACGGGCAGCACGGGGGTGAACGCCCCTTCAAGTGCAAGGTCTGCGGGCGAGCCTTCTCCACCAGGGGGAACCTGAGGGCCCACTTTGTGGCCCACAAAACCAGCCCGTTGGCCCGAGCACAAAACTCTTGTCCCATCTGTCAGAAGAAGTTCACCAATGCCGTGAGCCTCCAACAGCACGTCCGAATGCACCTGGGTGGGCAGATCCCCAACGGAGCTCTCCTGCCTGAGCCTTCGGTCCCAGAGGGGGCCCCATTGGGAGAAGGGGAGAAGCCACGGGAGCAGCCACCTGTTCCCCAGGAGGAGGAACTGTCGGAGGAGGAGGAGGAAGAAGAGGAGCCCACCGATGAAGACTCAGTCGAAAGCATTGGAGAAAAAGCAGAGCAGATCTCCAGCCCTGAAGGTTTGGGTCCTCCCAAGGAAGGGGAGGAAATGGGACAGCCTGAGGGGGAAGAGGGAGGACCTGGAGCACTCTCCTCCTCCCCACTGGGGCCCCAAAGCCCTCTCTGTCTCTTGAAGGATGGGGAAGAGAAGGCCGATATGGAAGAAGAGGATGGAGGAACTCTCCCGGTGGAAGAAGAACCAGAGAAGGACAAAGGAGAAGATGGTGGAGAAGGTCCATCTGAGAAGCAACTGCATCAGGGCAGCCAAGCCAAAGAGGAACCAGTGCTGATCTGTGGGATTTGCAAACAGCCCTTCACCGACAGGGCGGCTTTACGCAAACATGCAATGACTGCCCATCCCCAGGTAAGAAATCAAGGCGGTGGGATAGGGACATCTAGCTTCCTCTGCCCCCTTGTGGTCTTGGATAGGAAGTTATCATCCAGGGGTGCTATCAGGTGAAATGCTATCGGTTCAGACCGGTTCAGCTGAACCGGTAGCAATGGCGGCAGGTGGATCAAAGAACTGGTAGTGACGGCAGCACAAGGCTCCGCCCACCCACCCAGTCGTCGTTACTTCCTGATTTAACCTGGAAGTAACCAGTTTTTTATCCTCTGCGCATGCACGTGCACTTCCAAACCAGTAGGGAAAGTAAGTAAATTTCACCCCTGGGTGCTATTCATCAGGTTCTGACAGGTTCTAGAGAACCAGTAGCGGAAATTTTGAGTAGTTCGGAGAACTGGTAAATACCACCTCTGGCTGGCCCCAGAATGGGGTGGGAATGGAGATTTTGCAATCTCCTTCCCCCAGGGGTGGGGAGGGAATGGGGATTTTGCAGTATCCTTCCCCTGGAGTGGGGTGGGAATGGAGATTTTGCAGTATCCTTCTCCCAGGAGTGGGGAGAGAATGGGGATTTAGCAGTATCCTTCCCCTGGAGTGGGGTGGGAATGGAGATTTTGCAGTATCCTTCCCCTGCCATGCCCACCAAGCCACGCCCACCAAGCCACACCACGCCCACCAAGCCACGCCCACAGAACTGGGTAGTTTAAAAAATTGAATTCCACCACTGGTATCTTCCCTCGTGTGCTTTCTGTTTCCCTCTAGAAGTGACCTTGGGATAGGCAAGGCTGCATTCTTCCTTTGGATTATCCGGTTTTTCTTTGAAGACGTAATAAGTAAGTTAGTAACACAATTGTTAAATGAATCTGGCTTCCCCATTAACTACGCTTGTCAGAAGGCCGCAAAAGGGGATCATGTTGTGACCCAGGCCCAGCTAGGTATTATCAGACGCAATCAGTTCGAAACAAACAGACTTTATTAGAACAGCTGAGAATTAACTCATTCTCAGCGTAGTCCAAACTAATTCAAAACAAATTCTTCATACCACAATTCTTCAGCCTTATCACCAACCTTGGTCTAATTAGGCAACCTGCCAAAGGCTTTTCTTGGCAAAAGTTCAGGAGCGGAAGACGCCGACAAGAAATAAATGCAGCAAGACAAAAAACAAATCTATCAACGTCGGTTTCTGACAAAGAGCCCAAGAGCCGTTGCTGGTTTTTTAAGCCTTATGGGAGGAGCCAATCATCTCTTGGCCTTACTCCTGAGTCGTCCTTTTTGCTTTAGCTGCTCTTGCCTTCTGGCAGCTCTTCTCATGCGTGCACTAGGAACAGGCTCCTCCTGTTCCTCTGCCTCTCTGCTGTCATCCTCTGGAGGCTCCGGAGTCCGCACATCACTCCCAGATGGCCCTGGCCCCATCTCTGGCTCCGACACAGAGCCCTCATCCGGGCCTTCCCCAGCCTCCAGGACTAGGCCATGTTCTTCCTCAACCTCCTCACTGTCCGACTCCACTGCCAGTCATAAATATGAACTAGTTGCCAAGCATCCAGCTTTTAATCATGTGACCATGGGGATGCTGCAACGGTCCTAAGTGTGGAAAAACAGTCACGTCACTTTTTTTTCAGTGCCGTTGTAACGTTGAACAGTCACTAAACGAATGGTTGTAAGTTGAGAACTACCTGTATAGGCTTGTTCTGAGGGTCATTTGGGTCTTCTTTTTGTCTTGTTTATCTCTCATTGTCTCTGGGGATTCTCCGTCATCCAGGTGATGGTTGTCCCAAAGGTGCTTTTTCTCCAAGAGGCAAGTGGACTTTTCTTGGTTTTTCTTTGAAGACATTTTGCTTCTCATCCAAGAAGCTTCTTCAGCTTTGACTGGATGGTGGGGAACAGAAGGATTTATTCTCCTTGCAGGCAGCTGGTCATTTGCATCCTTTTAGAAAGTTATTGAGGCCACTTGGAGTCCCAAAGGTGCTTTTTCTCCAAGAGGCAA